>SRPO01000258.1:0-35184 GCA_018360065.1 Claviceps pazoutovae
GCGGCAGCTTCTGATGGCCTTTTTTCGAGAGAAAAAGAGGCACGTATATCAGTCCGGTTGCTTCTTCAAACGATCTCGAGCGTTGTCACAAATTACAACAACTCACCAAGTAAAACTCGATCAGCGCAGGGTCGTGTTTCTTGGCCTCATCAATGCGGCGGTTTCTCGCGATCATATCAGCGATCCTGGTGTCAGGATAGTATGAGGACATGATGTGTTGAGAAGATTGCGAGAGTCCGTGTCTGGGACACTGCGTGATGATGATGGTACAGTGCCCGCGGATGAGATCCAGCAATGCAAGAGGCAACGTGAGAGGTGACCATGTAGGTATGCTTCGCCGAAAGTACGCGTTCGAGGTCAATTCACAATTCACATACACACAAAGTCGATCGATGCGTCAAAAACGGTGCAAAGTATGTAAATACCGGAACTGCCTACCTAAGTCAACAAGGCTCAAGAGGCTCGGAGACAAAGACCTCTAGTGGGTCGACTTCTACGTACAGAGGTACCTGTACCTAATGTACCTTAGGTATGTACATAGGTACCGTACATATGTACCATCGGCAGGGTCCAAAAGAGAAAAAAATTCATGCACACAATTTTTCTCTTCCATCCACCTACCGTCTGATTTCCTGTGGTCTACACCTGAAACACAAACATGGCCGAAGCTGAACGCAATATTGATGATCTTGACTCCAATCACGGGAGATTTGATCACGGGGAGAAAGACGACGAGTTCTGGAGAGAAGAGCGCCGTAATCTCCCTACGTGTTGAACAGTTTGGGGGCAAAATGGAACTTTCGTTTTGACTGAAGAGCTAAGTCTCCCAAACTGTGGGAAAGTGGGAATATTGTGTACATAGGGTGCAGGCGCGGCCGTCACGTGATGCGGCTGCCAGCACTAGCATGGCATATTCCTCAATACTACGGTTAATAACTGAGCCCTTCAATGATGGGCTCAAAAACGAACTGCAAGCTGCCTTGGTAAGGACGCTATCGCAAAAGGATTGAGCTTCGATTGCAATGCCACAGACTACTGACCTGCCTACTGGAGAATTCACACGGGGCCAATCAAGCTTATTAGTGGCTACGATGGCGTGGATATACATATATCGTTCCAGCTGAGTTCGTACACGACCTACAAAGGGGGACCGAGGTATCATTGAGCTTGAATCAGGCTTCTATATCACTGCTAATAGTGAATGGGTGCAACTTGCACTCGACCGGAAACACCTGTGGAAGCCAACGCAATGTCCTTTCCTTGGACTCGAAGTTCCTTGTAAACGGTATAAATACAAGTGTCAAGGAATTAGGATATGCACGAACGCAAGGCCAGAAGTTCGACACTACCTAATACATGGACAAACCTCACATTAGCAGACCGGGAACTGCGCTTCATGAACCTAATGGGCGTCTTATGCGAGCAAGCGAGTAAATGAGTAAGTAAGTAAGTATCATTCTTCGCCTAATCTGTTGTGGCTGTCAAACTTTCTAGATAATATTAAACTAGATTGAGTTACACGCAGATTAGGCAAAGAATGATACTTACTCGCTTGCTCGCATAAGACGCCCATTAGGTTCATTGAGATCAACTTTGGAGCGCTACTGGTGAAGCTGTTTAGAAGATCTATGCGGAGTACAGGGACAAGTCCTTTGGGAGTTGGCATATGAAGTTGTAGGAAGCATAGGGATCATAGGGAGCGTACTGCTGTTGCTGAAAGCATGTCGTATGGGGCCAGGGGGAGCGTTGAGAAGTAAGCCATACTCGGTGCTGGGAGCCGCATGACGTGACGGCCTTGGCAGCCAGACGCACATATTTTCCACCTTCTCGCTCCTTGAGTGATCTACCTAGGTAGCTCTTTAGTCAAATATACACCACCATTATCATGCCCCCTCCCCAAATTGCTCAATAAATTGCCTTAGAAGCTACGCTTCGCCCATAGTACTGACGTATATATGTAGTCCTACACTATGACTTCAGACTAGGCTGTCCATCTACCATGACTCACGAGACTGGTTGTCCCCAATCAAGTTTATGACTTGAATCAGCCTTTCGTTCTACTATTTCCTCTGCTTCCATATTTGTCACCGCCAACCTGCGTTGCGGCAAAGTTGGCATACTGACTCAAGATCTGGCGCAGGCCCCCTGGAGCGCAACGCCCTTGGAGCGCCAATTTCACCTGCATATGACAGACGCAACTTGTGATTTATATACAACTGGCTCTGGGTGTTGCTCGGATGCTGTCGAGGTGCGTCACATGCCGATGCCGGCTCATGCCAGTGTCTCGGTAATGTACCGATGAGGCTGTGTGCACCCAGACGCCAGCATGCAGCTCTTCCAACAGGGAGTGTGTAATCTTCCATTTTCCATCGCTCAGTTCACTGCGCCCTCTATGCTCGATTCTCTGAATATGATGGGATTTGGGAGTCTGACACCTATCGCAGGTAAGCATTTTCGCCCCTTGTTTTCTTCTTGAGCTTCACTGCTTCGAATTCTACACGTGCTTTCTATAAGTGTCAAGTCGAGTAAGATGACTGTTCTCAGTCTCTCAGACGCAGAACCCCTTCTTTTTAGCGCCGGCGGATATGCGAAACGATTAAGAGGTGCTGACATTCGAAACCCACAGGATCACACGCCGCGAATATGCAAAGTGGCATTGGAAACGTCGTGACTCGTCGCAGGGAGTCTCTTTGCGAGGCTGCAGAGCGCGGGAATGGGGGGGTAAGGGTGCTTGGTGGATGAAGCCCGGTGATTCCCGGGGTGCTCAGGCTGCGATGGTGGCAGTTTGTTTGTGCCAGATGATAGATACCTGTGACGAAAACCAAGAGACGGAAATAGAGAAGAGGTCTAGATTGCTACTGAAGAAAAAGCCACGGCTGATAGGTATGTAGAAGCTTCGAGTCCATCGAAGCCAACTTCACGGCCTGACGCAGTTTGCCAGGCAATATGTATGAGCTTTTTTTTTTAGCAGCATACACGACAAGTACTCTTTTTCTACAGTTCGATAGTCCGAGAATTGAGGGCCAGGGCATCCATCCAGGCTAGGATGCGGGAGTGAACACCTCGACATTCTAACGATGAGGCTGTGCAGACATTTCAGTCTTGTAGATCATGGCTTTTAAGAGCGCGAGGGGGCTGGACTTGACGATGAATTATTGCAGTCCTTGTCGAGAGCTGAGACGCAATTCAGTGCCTGCTTTCTCCGTTTGTTGTAGGGTCTTACTGGGCCATGAGAAAGCTGAGAAGGGGGGGAACGAAAAGACCTGCTGAAGCTGCAACAAACGAAATCGAATATTCCTGTTTGTTCGAATTGAATGGCTACGACAAAATTCGTCTGCTTCCGCCCAAACCTTAAAATACCAAAATACCACCATTGACACACGAAAAAAACTCAGGAAGGGCTCTCGTCTCGGCCATTCAGAGAAACAGGTACTGATATTCTCGCCATTGTTAACTCAGCAGTCCTCAACATCTGTCATATTCAAGAGAAGTAACCTCGTTCTGATCGTGCCTTGATCAATTCTTTTTAAGTTATCCACAAGCTTACATCTTGATCTTAGAGCCTCACATTCAAACTTTGACGAAGCGTCATCCACCCAACACGTATTTCTCGTAATCAGCCCTTCCAACACACAATGAGCTCTCGGGAAGATAAGGCTCTCATTGCGGCGCTGGTGGGCGCTGGGGGACTCGTCGCTGCGCCAGGCCCCATTGCTGCTCAGATGCTGGGAGTACTTGGATTCGGGAGTCTGGGGCCTGGTGCTGGTAAGTGGTGTAGTTTCTCATCTTTTTTTCCCCCGACTCACATCTATAGGTGAACTTGTGAGCTGTCAAGTAGAGTCAGAGGTGCTTTTTCTCGCACATCTCGATCGAGGGCGCTGACGCTAAAACCTCACAGGAACGGCGGCCGCTCTGATCCAAAGTCTTATTGGAAATGTCGCCCGGGGTAGCTTCTTCGCGATGCTGCAGAGCGCAGGGATGGGGGGTGCCGGTGCCATGGCTTTGAATGCTATCATTTCTGGGGTTGGGCTTACTGGGGCTGCGTTGGTGGCATTGTATAAGTGTTTGAAGACATTCTTTGGGAAGAGGGGGGATGAAGATGGTGCTGATGGAGATGACGGCGGTGATGACGCTTAGCAGGTAGTAAGGACTGAGACAAAGATGGCCATAATGAGGCATAGATCGAGACTTTAGAATTAGAAGACGGCTGTAGAAGGGGAGAGCTTCATGGCCTTCCAAGCCAGCGTCACGACTGCCCGACCAATTTGCAAAGGATAGTGTGAGGGAAAAGCGAACGCCCGGGCTAGTTATGGACTGGACACGAGAATATTAACCGCCTGTCTTGTACCGAGGTATGAGATCCGTTCATCATAGAGAAAGGAGAACAAACTCGGACTTCAGAAGTCTAAAATTCGTATTCCACGCTCGGTGTACGCCAGAACAAGTCAGTACACATGCTTATATAGTCTTACATCAGATGCTCCATCTACTCCAAGATCAGTTACCCCGAGACGAGCTCATCCCTCGACTCAATCTCTTTCTCCTTCTCCCTCTCCACCTCCTCTATATCCACACCCGTGCCATTCCCCGTCGACCTCACCGTCGTCTCATCCGCACCATCACTCACAAGAGACCTACTCCTCTTCCCTCGACTTTGCGCCTTTACCTCTCCCATCTCACCCTTCGCCTCCCCCTTCATCTGCACCGGCATCTTCCCCCCAGACTTCAACTCCTTCTTACTCGGCCGAATCGCCCCCTTCGCGAGCGCCTCCTTTGGCAACGGCCGAATAATCGGCTGCGCCACCCACCACGGCCTCTTACACTTCCGAATCGTGGCCTTGGAGCTCTCCCCCTCCTCTAGACCTTCTTCGTCCTGCGGATCTCCCAGTGCCGCGAGCTCGTCCTCGAAGCTCTTACCACCCGTGGCTTCATATTCCAGCAGCCCCTGCGCGATTTTCAACTCCACGACTTGCATGACGCGTTCGAATCCCTCGATACCGGACCGGGCGCTGCGGGCTAGCATATCTCTCACATCGGTGTGTTTGCTGACCAAGTGGCGCAGGAGATGGAAAAGGTGCGGCTGCATGGCACTCAGGTTAGGGGACGGCTCCTCGCGTTTCCCCGCATCCTTGTCCTTCTTGCGCCGCTTCTTCGCAGGCTCCTCAGACTCCGTGCTCGCGGGCTGATTCTCTGCCTCCATCCAGGCTGTGTCGTCGCCGGGGAGAAACAGCGGCCGCCTCTCGGGGGGATCTACCCCCCGAGCATACTTGTGCACGATGTCCATGTACCGCCTCATAATGGCATCGACTCGCCACCCACCCTTCCCATCCTTCCCGCGCCAGTATTCCCTACCTTCCTGTCCCGGCGCCGGCGGCGTAGCAAACAGCGCTGGATCACTTAGATTTCCCTCCGCAGACATGATGCCGTCTGCGCCCGTCGCAGCCAGACAGGCCTCCATATCGCTCCCCTGCAAGATATTCCCATTCGCGAAGAGCACCGTCTCCGGGGGCAAGCTATCCCGCAGGAAGCGAAGCATCTTCCAGTCCGCCAGGCCCGTCAAATGGCCCTTTTGGTCTCTCCGCCTGCCGTGCACCGTCAAGATGGAGGCCCCCGCCTTGAGCACATTCTGCGCATACGCCAGCGTATCTTCTTTCGTCTCCAAGATGCGAATCTTGGCCGTCACAGGAATCGGCAGCTCAATATGTAGTATATTTACCAGTCGAAAAATCAGATCCTGGTCCTCTTGCAAAAACGCTCCGTAGTGTCCCTTGCGAGCAATCCCCTGCGGACAACCCAGATTCAAGTCCACAGCGTCGCAATACGGCGCTACCTGCTGCGCAGCCGAAAGCAGCGCTTCGGGATCATTCGCGCAGAACTGTACAAACAGCGGTCGATCGAGTGCGGGATTCCCATCAAGCCACGGCTCATTCGAGTCCGAGTCCGAGTCCGGCTTCACGGCCTGGAAATGCACCTTTCGGTAGTTGGGAGTCTGGGAGAATAGACGCGCGTGAAGCATGGGCGTGTAGGCGAGCATCTTCTTCTTTTCTTCGTCGGAGAGGAACGATCGGGTAAGCATTCGCCATGCCTGCGAGATAATCAACATCACAGCTTTTTGTGCAACGGAGAGAAGAAAACAGAAAACAGTATTCGTACAAACTCTGACTGGTCTACCATGGGTGCTAGTACATATTTGGGACTCCCTAGGCTCTCGTAAAAGGCTCTCCCGTGCAACTTGGTACCTGTCGTCGCTCGTGAACCCGCGGATCCTGTCTCGGGCGCATCCCGCGTAGTTGCGGCGTTTACGGTCGCCATTGTCCCGAATTGATGTCCCACGGAGTTGCGCGTGCTCGGTCCAGGACCCAGTAACGACAGCAGACGATGTTGTAGAGAATGGAGAGGGACGAGATGCCCTCGCCAGCCTCGTCGCATAGAGACAGACGATAAGACGAAGATGACGACTTATCTATGGACAAGAAAAAAAAACCGACGGAGGCGCGACCTCTTTCATCTTCAGGTGGAAAAGAAAAGTGGAGAACATGGACACCACCGTTTTATTTCTTGGGAAGGGAATTCATGCCAACTTGACGACTACAGTGCTCGCTATGTACATGTCACATGTGCATGCGTAGGTAGGCCAGGTGCTTGCAAGTTGGTGGCTCACTTTTCATCTTAAAATTCGCCAATGGATTTCGCTAGAATAATATGCGTAATCATCTATCCTCGGACTTGGGAGCAGAGAATCCGTTTTCTCCGTTCCAGACAAAAGAAACATTAGTCAACTAGTAGCTCGACAAATTTGAACACCTTGAAAACTCTCTGAATAAAGCGCACACGTTCATCGCTTTTGCCGTCCCAAGGCATTGTCTCTTCGCTAGCCCCGCTCTTGCGCTTCCAGAAGTCTGTCCGTCGCCTCATCCAATCGTCCGATTTCGCCTCGTGCTTCGTCCAGGGCAATAGTCCTTCTTCACAGCAAGATGCGAATCGATTGGTGTCATTCGTCACTCCAAGGGCGTGTTTGCGGTAGTAATGTAACTTGTGTTAATGATGGGCCCTTGAGGCAGAGTTTCCCGCGCCGAGAGCTTGGGTTGATTCAATGAAAAGCTGGAAGAAGAGGAAGAGAATGATGGAATGAATCAAGCAAGAGAGAGTCAAAGAAACGCCGCTAACACCGTACAATGCTGCCGCGAAGAACGCCAGGAACCGAAAATGTGGGTGAATACATTGCTGGCCAAGCCACCCCGAGACCCGTCACGGAGACTTGAATCCATCAAGATATGCGTGCTAGTGGTTGGAACTAGGTTCCTCAAAAAAAGTGTGTGTAGATCTTTGAGTTTTCATGCACTTCCATTTCCTATTAACATTACTTGGTTAGCCCAGTTTCGTCACCTCAGTCAACTAGGTATTCTGAAACCCCCACCACCAACAAAGGGTGAGCATGACATCGACATAGAGCTGCGAGTGGAACGAACCATCTTGAAGGAATTGAGCTCTTCTTTGATCTGCTGAGCAAGGTGAGGAGTGAGGCGATTGCAAGTGGCGATTTCGCCTCGCCTGTCATATTCCTGGCTTGGCCAAGTGTCACAGAAAATCAAGCGGGGGGAGAATGTTGCGTTCCGCTTGGCAGGGGGTGTTCCCGATTGACTGTCTTGGCGCAATCGCAAGGCGGACATGAAATAATCTTCACCGCCAATGGATATGGAGCCAGTCCTCTTATGACTGTGAGCTTCATCGACCGGAGTGGTGGGCGCGCTTGACATCGGCGAGTCGGCAACGGCGGGGATGTTGGGAAGAACAAGATCTGATGAGGCAGGTCCTTCCGCAGGTCTGACTGACGGGCTTCCCGATCCTAGATTTGCATCGTCAGTAAACTTGAGCGTATTGCAAGCAATTCCCCCGCAGAACACTTACGTTTCAAAATTCCTTTTCTGACGGCCGCGAGCACTTCTGCACGTTCACTGTCACCGCCAACGATGCTCTTGCGTGCACATGACTGCTCGTTCGAGTTACTCAGTCGCTCAGCAAAGACGTCTGATATTTGAGCTGCATCAATCGAGTTTCTTTCGAGACGAGGAAAGCCGGTGCCTCCATTCGCTGCGTGCGGATCAGCCGTCACATTCACGCGCTGTGTCTCAGCTTCAACAGTGACCATGGATACAGCGGCTTGGCTGGCCTCGGGCACTAACGGCTCGGCGGCAGCGAAGCCAGTAATCGATTTCGGTCGAAAGAGGCCAACCAGTGAGCGACTGCTCTTCTTCATCCCACGCCCCATCTTGCGGATCATGATGGATGCTGACGAGGCAGTCGAGGAAATGGAGAGGTTATCCGTGGAACCAAAGAACCTCGCACCGTAGATGCTGTTTCCGATACCTCCAGCCTCTTGTGCCTCCGCAATACGGGCTTGCTCCGCATCGTAGGCTTCCTCAGGCGTGAGATTTTTGTTGAGTCTCGACGCCTCCAATATGTCGTCTTCATCCGTTTTTCGAAACTCAGCAGCGCTGCCAAAGGAAAAAGCGCGACGCAATCGAGAAGTTTTGCTCTTGCCTTTGGCTCCCTTCAGATTCAACGCAGCCAAATGCTTCGCGGCTGGTGATTCCGGTTTGGCCGCGGCAGCACCTGGTTGTGACGCACCGTCTTCCGTACCGTCGTTCGCCATCGTTACTGGCTTAGACAGAGGCGAGGGGCTATGAGTTCGTTTCACAGCATCGGAGGAGGAGCCGCGGGATGGAATGCTCAACATCTTCGGCTGGTCATTGTTGATGTGTGTTTCATCACTTGCAGGTGAAGAGGGGTTGCCGGTGGGGACGGATACGTGTCGGCTAGTTGCCTGCATCACAACCCCTGGTTAGCACTGTATGACTTGTGTCGAAAAATCCCCTCATTGGCCAGCTTGAACATCCAACACGAGAGTTATCAACTTACGGATGTTGGCCTAGAGTGGCCGCTGCGTGTTGACGACACACTGTCCGAGCTTCCGTTGCGCGAGTGCCCTTCCCGTTGCACAATACGAGACGGTTTAGTATCTTTTGCACTCTCGCACAAGGCTGGTTTGACAGAGGTGTTGTTGTCCCGTGACTCAAGTGCGTGCGCACTACGTCGACGCAACCTCAAGGCTTCCTCTTGAGCAGCCTTCTTGTATTGTTGCAAGTCGTCCATCGAAGACAGGGCTGAGAGTCCTTGATTACCAGTCAGACTCGAGGTAGAATACCGTCTACTGGCATGATACGCTTGACTTGGAGAGACCATAGAAGGGCTGGATTGAAGTCCAGAGCTTTGAGATCGAGCGTGAAGTGAATTCTGCAACGGTGGTGTCGTACGTCTGTAGCGATCTGGCCCGCTTTGTTTGGTCGAGGTAGAGAAGGACGGCTGTGTCGATACAGATAAGTAAGACTGTGGGCGTCCGGTCGGCGTCAGATTGCGGCTCGGGGGGAGCGCTGAGTCGTCTCGAGAGCCACCATAACTCATACCGAATGAGTTGGCATATCCTTGGGCATTATTCGGCATGGCGGGACGATGACTCTGGCTGAAGTCATACGCTGGATGCGATGCAATCGTGGGTGAAGAGCTTGATCTCTGTGCACCGTACTGCTGCCACGGCAGCGTTTGACTGAGGTTTGGCGTGCTAGACAGAGCATACGATTGCGCGGAGAGTGAGTTGCCTCTATATCCCGTCGATCCATTTGCGTTGTAGACAGACCTAGCAGCTTGGGAGCTCGACGCGCTGCTTTGGCGGTTGCCGTGGGATTGATTGTTGGCCATCATGCCAGCAGTCGATGAAGGGCGAGTCTGGAGCATGGTAGTAGAAGAAGTCGGCTGTGAATACGTCTGAACCAATGCAGCCATAATGCGGGCACTACGTCTGCTATCTTTCACTTGGTTCAATACTTCAGTCGCTTGGTGAGTGTCAATTTCACCGCGCAACTAGAGCTCCTTTCTCAATCCTCTTCCGGAAAAAAAGAGAAGTGTGCCACGAGATGGCGAGAGGTCGCTGGAGGGAAATGACAGTTAGCACAACACTCTTGATGAATGTCAAATCAGTTGAAACAATTTGGCACTGCAGAAGCACGACTAGCCAAGATGAATGTTCGAGTCTCAACAAATTCCAAAGAGTCACAAATGTATTTGCTTTGCGGGATCCGCACACCTTTTTTGTATTATATTTTTCTTTTGTCTTTGAAATCCGGATGTTCTCTTTATTGTTTTTTTTTTTGGCTTTCTTATTTCGTTTTCATTCGCTCGACGGTGGCGTTAAACCGGAACCGAGTCTTTTCGATTGTAACGTCTTACTGTCTCTGTAAAGGTAGAGGGATCAAAAGTTTCGCTGCGGCGCGGGATCGTAATAAAAAGGACGCCAGCGACCGGGAGAAAAAAATTGTTCAGGAAGGAAATGACTGTTCTTGTCGAGGGCCCGAGTCAGCCAACAGTGTTCTATGATTTTCGAGTGTTCTCGAATAGACGTGACGTTTGTGAAAGGGCAGCTCGCTAGAAAAGTCGGAGACGAGTTGCTTCCAGCTAGTTCAAAAGAGAACAGGAGACCGAGGTACACAAGTCAAGGTCGGTCGTGGGGAAACGTCCTCTAAGACCTTCTCGATCGACGGGTGGGACAAGAAAGGCCAACAAAGTACGTGTGAAACTGATAGCACTCGCTGAAAGAACGGGCGATGGCACGTCTCCGGAACAGCCAACGACTGGAAGCAGATGCCAAGAAAAGGGCAATGCGAGACTTTGTTGGATCGATGTATGCAACGGAGTGCTCGAAGACGTGGAGAAAGCGGCACAGAAACGCGAAGGAAGAAGAGACGCAGGCACGACGAGTTGCAGATCGATGAAGGGGGAAGAGGACTCGGAGGCGAGGCAGGTGGAAGAAAGGGGGGCCCGCACCAGATGGATTGAGTTTTCGGAAGGCGTCCTTCGCGTGTTGGTGGACAAGCAGTATTGAAGGGTGGACGGGCCGGAAAAGAAGAGGAACGCCTAAGAAGGAGAGATGAAGATGATGGTCAAGACGAAGGAAAGAAGAACAGGAAGAAGGAAATACGACGACGTCGACAAGACAGGGACAGTGAAATGGTGTGGTGGTGGTGATGGAATGAAGCGGGAGGAGGACGGGAGGACGGACTTTGGCCTTGGGCCACGGAGCTAGCGATGGGAAAATCGGCCCAGGGTAAGCCAATGGGTTGCAGAGTTGGATTGGGTGGGTGATTATAGGGGGCAGTGGGCAATGCATATTCAGGAGGCAGTGGCAGCGACGCCACGGGCATCTAATTACAGGCGTCCATGCCCTGTACACGAGCACTGTAGCCAACTGAGCTTGCTGCACGTGGTGACAAGGACTCAAGAGTCAAGACTCACGACGTGAAGGAATATTGAGCTGTGCGGCTATACAGCTAGACGTCAGCCTCCTTCAGCTGTATCTACATTACGCAGAGATTTAAATACAATCAATGTATGGTGTCGTCCTGTTGCGATGGACTATGTACATATTCGTGGAAAAGGAGAAGTCACACCCCAAAAAAGGACCCCGGAGACACCACAAGAAGTCGAGCCACACGGTCTGGGCCCCCAAGTCTCTTTCTGGCAGGCCGAGCATCCGCTCAAGACAACAAAAATGCCGGCATGCTACATACATAGCATAAGGCCGCCTTTCTTCAACAGCAGACATGCATTGATGCTGTTTTTACATTCTTACGCAGCATATTTTGGTACTAGCCTTTATTTACACAATACAGGTTCGTTCCCCACGACAGGGATGGGCTAGGACCGGCTGACTTCCAGTACCGGCACTTCAGAGGCGGAACCCATCAGGATTGTATCGCCAAACAAACAACTCCGGGATTTGGTTTCTTGTCGATTTTGCGGTGCCTGCCAGCCCTTTATCAGCGTCGCGTTTGCCAGAAGACAATCATCTGTTTTTTACAAGCCCCCTGCTGAGGACAATGCGGACAATGCGCTAGAGACCAACTTGGGACGGACCAAGAGGGGTCGCCACGCTGAGGCCAGGCCGAGAGGCGGCCCAGGGCCCTCAGCCTCTTGGCCGAGTCCTGCCAGAGTTTGGCCTGTGCCAAAGTCAAAAAAGAACTGGTGCTGGAGAAACTCTCCATGTTGGAATGAGTGGAGGGGCCGGGCTTCCCAAATGGGCTTGGAAAGGGGGAGCAACTTCAAGCAAGGGGCTGAAAGTGGACGAAGGGCTGCCGAAGAGGAGGATCAGCTTGTGCCGAGTTTGTGCGGCTGCGCAGCTTATTCATAGGCCGAGATTCGTCTGTAGCCTCTGGCTTGACATCATGAGGATGAAATACGAGTAGACAGTGGACACTACCATTGCCCGCACCATCTCGATTCTCCCCACACCGTTCCTTGCGCCATCTCTCCCCTACTACTGGTGAATGCACGTTATCACTGACGAGAAATCGGAAATCAGTACATACCTAGGTACTAATGCGCGAATGCGGCAGATGATCACGCGGGGTCTACGTAGAATGTGAGTCTTGGACTCCTTTTTGACGCGGGACATGAAGGCGGTATCAAGGTTCTCCTAGCCAGCCGCCAATGGCACCCCGGTGTTGGATGGTTCTCTTGCTCTTCCCGAACTCGCGCTACTCCCGCATGCACTTGTTCTTTTCCGAAACGAGACAATATTTACCCGTTCTTTTCTGCCTGCACAGCAGCACTAGCTAGGTACCTATGCATTCCCAATTTACAACTTCTCGAACACGCAGAATGAGCTTTACCGGTTGGTCAATTCTGTTGCGCGGGGTCTGATTGGACTTGCTGTCGTCATGTTGAATTGCGCCATGGGCGATTCCCTGTGCTTTTATGTAGCATGGCTGCATGGGCCACGGCCCACGAGTGAGAGATGATACCTAAGTGTTTGCAGGTGCCTTCTTTTAAACATGGATGAAAATGGATTTCAATGTTCATCGCTGGGAGGTAGCTAGCCAACCAGGAGGCTTTTGGCGGAGTAATCGTATACAGCTCCAACAGCTCGTACCACGACTTGAGCAAACTCCGGCATCTACATATGGGAATTGGGACTTCGATTGGCCTCTGGAGTTACGACAACTTACGAATATGTATACCAAGTGCCGAGTACGCGCACCACGGAGCAGGGCTTCACCGCAGCTGACGCCCTGTGGCCATTTTTGGTAATTATGTAGTTTGCGTTGTTGAGGACAAAGCACAGCCGCAGCAGAGAGAATGGAGGTTCCCAAGTAAAGCTTCCATCTGCATTGTACGAATACCTACCTATACAGAGTACTCTGTGAATATACCTACATGTGACATGATACAGTAGGTGCTTACCGACGCAAGGCTCCGGACCAAGCCCGAACCCATCTTCTTGCATCTTCGGTGAACAGGACGACGCGCGTATGACCACGTAATGTTCCATAACGCGGTTGCCACAATTATTGCCACAATTATTGCCACAATCGTGAAGCTCTCAATGTGCTCTGTGCGGAGTTCATGTATGTCGCCTAGAAAGTTCTCCTGCGCGGGCTCTACTCCGTGCCTCTGAGGGCATGGTGCGGTAATGCGGAGTAGATCCAGCCCTTGCATAAAAAAGAAGAGAGCATACAGAGTATGTACTATGTAGGTAGGTAGGTATATCCTGGAACTCCATGAAACAATACAGAGAACTGCACTGGCGATCATTACTTTGCTGAAAGCACCCTACTTCAATCGGAAAAGACGTGCACAGATGGGGTGGCAGAGCGCAGCCAGAGAGCCAGGCTGACCCCTGACTGCGACCCTGGATCGACCCTTGGATCGACCCTGGGAATGCAGCAAGCCGAACCAGCATGCAGCAGCAGAGTCGGGAGAGTTGCCAGCCCCAAAATATCTATGGTAATCAGTGGTGCCGCCGTGCATTGCATTCCTGCGAGCCCCAGAAAGCTTGGTGAACACCGAGTCATGTGGTTCTTTTCCTGCGGTTCCCGAGGCCCGCGTTGCTTCTGTACAATTCCTGCCGTCAGGGAGCGGGCGATGCATGCAAGTCGCGCGTTGCTGCTGTCTGGTCGGCTCACTCGCACGCACCATCACACACACGCATGTACGGAGTACAGACATTTATTCTCACCTTTATTTTGCCCCGTCGGGAGACTCGCCAGTCACAGGCAAGCAACGTAGATAGGCAATTGGGGGAATCTTGCTGAAACTTGCAGGAACGTGGCTTCTGAAGTTCTGTCCTCGACCGTACGAAAATTGGCTATTGGTTATTGCAAGCTTTCCTTTTGCCGCCAAGGTGACGAAAGAAAAAAAAAGAGAGACGAGACAGCACAGCAAGCTCCGCTTTGTGGCAGATGGTGAGAGCTCAGAGAGATCGAGGTGTGGGGAAATGACGATGGTTGATCAGTTCGTGCCGAACCTTGTCTTTTCTTTTGGCCGCCAGTGCATTTTCTTGACGACATGTTGGAATTGTGTCGTCTGGGATGGATCACGATACAGAAAACTTAGAAGCAATGATGGTTGTTATGTACCTATCTATGATGTATCTGCGCCTGATTGGGTCGGAAACCCCGCAAATCTGAGCAAAACAACCATGAAGTTTGAACATTCGATCCTAGAATTGCCCAGCGGCACTGCTTCTTCCAATTTTGTCATGTGGGTGGTGGGGGGTTCTACCCCTCCTTTTGTGTTGTCTGAGACTCTGAGGTCTCTCTCGAGTTCTCTCGTCTGTACTCCGTACGTAGTGTATCATACCTACCCTAGTACCTATGCGTGTGTGTGCGTCGCGATGTCAAGCCCCCTCTTCAACCGAAACCCCGACGGGTCCCCCATGTTTCGTCAACAAGACACGTGGAGCCCGCATGGAGCAACACGAACAAGCACAAGCGCGTTGATTGACACCGACCAATCCCATGCCCTGGCCACATCTCCATTCATCTGGTCCTTGATCTCCAAAGGTGGAAGGGTGGAACGACGGACGCGTGGAGCAAGATCCATGTCGTGCCTCGCCACCTGGCCTTATCAAGGATGCCCCGTTGCCAGATTAGCACCCCGGACCATTTGTTGGTCACGCTTTATCAGATGGTTACGCAGTTCATTGCTTCGTCGAGAATCGAAGGAGCAAAGCCCTCTTCTTTTGCCTCGGCGAGTCGTCGGCCAGGACCACGCACGCGGCCTCTTCCGTCCTTTCCGCTCTTTTCCGTCTTGTTACTCGCTGTCCTGACTGCTCCGTCCCGAATTCGACGCCCAAAAAGCAAGAAGAAAAGAAAATACAGAGGAAATTGGAGACAAGGAAGGGCCTTATGCGTTCAGTGATTCAAGTGTTCAAGGAGCAGGTTAATATGTAACGAGAGGTCCTCGACGAGATGTAGCCTATTTTGAAATAGATCAATACCGCACTCATGAGGTGGCGCACTTGGCGAAGGGCTCTGGAGCAGAGCTGTCAAGATCAAGAGACAACATTTCTCTCTACGTATGTACATAGGTAGTAAAGAGCTCAAATGAAGAGTCGGCACTTAGAAGATACAATAACATACATCGAGTTATGATGAAGAGGCCCGCCGTGCGCAGTGCGCTGCTGGTCAAGCGCGGAGACGTGCCTCAAATTGCAAACAACCAAGCGGACGTATATACGTAGACTTGGCCATGTGTATCGAGCCACGGGACCTTTCTTTGCAAGACGTTCCGAGCGCCCATCAGGCTCCGACGATGATTCTGCTGTGATTGTGCTGACGAGCTGCCACGAGCTGATAAGCTGAATGAAAACTGCAAGTGGTATTTACGCGCAACGGTCGACGAGGCATACACATCATCGATTCATCGTCGTCATCTTCATTCTTGCTCTTCATCATGGTCAGCATCACATGCTTGAATTTCCACTCCCCCGTCGATTGCCCTTCTTTGCGGTAGATGCTGTGTGGGGTCAACGCGCAAGTTTCTTCATGTGCGCCAAGGCATTCGGCATCATCAACCGCAGCAGATCATCCCAAGTAAGGTTCCGCCAACTCGGCTCAGGAATTTGCGGCAGTTCTAAGCGGAGCGACGATCACTCGGAGTAAAGACGGCGCCGCAGCGCTGGCGAGGATGAAAGAAAAACGGAAGAAAGATGTAGAATGAGAAAAGTGAAACAAAAAGGATGAAAACCTTAAGACCTCAGAGACCGAATCCTTTCGCCTACACAATTGGCCTGGGTTCACTGGCGCAGTCCTGGAAACAAGCATACATAATTAAGACTCGCCTGGCCTTGTTCTGAAATCTGAAACGTGACAGCTCGCCATCTGTGGTATGGAACGATCCAGTGATCTAGTAATACTAGAGTTCTGAGTATGCCAAACAAGTGATAGGAAGGTATATGAAACCTGCCAGCCATAGCCATCAAAGCCTGTGAATGACTGTCTGACAGGAGTCACAGGAGTCACAGGACATCATTTCGTTTCCGTTTTGCCGCATTTTTCTGTCGGGTCATTTAGGGTAGGCCATTACTTCCCGCCGGAGTGAAGACAATGTGGTCGTGAAACTTCAGAAACGTAGACAGTGAGCCCCTGAGCAACCTGCGAGGTTACAATAGAAGGATACCGCTTGGCACAGTCGTCAAAGGTTGCCAAGACTTGCCTCCAGTCGTCAATAGTCGTCAACAGCTGTCAACAACCGTCACGAGGTGTATCCAAATGGCACCTAAAGGGTTCAGCAATTCCCACCAAGTTTTCCGCACGTGACTCTTGGCTCTTCAACAATGGCAAGTTTATCTATTTTGAATGGCAACTTGCGACCTTCTCCCACAATACTACCTCCCTACCTGGTTAGGTAACGCGAATCAAGGTGTGACGAGCGGCACACGGACATACCACGACATGTTGCACTATGCGCGTCACATCAACATGATGACCTCGCCAATCCATTGTGCCACCATGCAGTGGGTTTTCGGATACCGCAACATATCGTATTAGCTTGTCTTCGCGAGCTGTCACATTTGTGAGGCTTCGAGACCGACATCCATTGAAAGATGAGACTCCAAGTTATGCTTCAACAACAGCGAGGTGCTTGACACTTGTTACACCCGTACATCGGGACACGATGAGAGCGTTCAGTGCTCATATTGCACAGTGTACACACATTGGATTTCTATATGCGCGACTTGCTAATGCTGAATATCTAAGTGGTCGAGTAGATTGCACAAACATGCCTATACATGTTGTGGGGGAGTGTTATCGGCACATACGCCTGGGTAATACGCCGTGGGTGGCATGTCGCGCAACACAACATGTCAGCTCTGCCGAAGAAAAAAGAAACCAAGTGTTACCAAAGTAAGAACTCAGGATGCAGCGATTACCCAATCTGGCGTCGACTACATACTTTGGTCACGAAGCATCCGACTTTGTGGCGGGGAAAGCGTGGAACGATCTCGTGAGAGACATCCAGGGCATTGAAGCGAATTGCGCACACGCAGCAACACAGCATCTCTGTCATTTTTCTTTGACTCGTGGTATCAATTACCGCCACGTTTACAGCCGGTAACCAAGAAAAAGCAAGAGCAAGTGGCAACAAGAACAGGTTACAGGTTGCAGAATGTTGCTCTGCCATCTGGCCACCTGTATCAGTATAGCAGGTCAAGCCAGATCATCAAAGAGTGATCGTCATCATTGAATCACGATAAGAATGTGCGAGAGTAAAATCATAGGTACGAATCGTGTTGGATGGTGCCTTGCGCTTGATCCCTTTGGTATGGGGAACGAGAACAAAGTATGATGACGCATAGCAAAAGAACGTCCGGAAGATAAAGAGGCCTGGCGCTCGCGTGACGCTTCTACCAGTACCACCGGGAATACACAAAGGACGTCTCCTGTGTTACATACAAGAAACCCTGCAGAATACTGTGCACTGGAAATGTCAGGCACTGTGGTCCATCTCCTCGAGGAAGCCAGGCTGTGCTGACAGGCACGATGAATCATGATGCTGATGATTGTGACAGCTATTTATGTGTAGCAAACCGAGACGGAGTACTGATATGCACGCCAGAATAGACCAGATAGCAACGATGATGGAACAGAGAGCTAAAGATACGTGTGAGCAAGCTGCTCCAAGGATGGTGAGATATCTCCATGGCGTGGGCAATCAAGGCGTTTACATTTCTATTTGTTGAACTTACGATACTAAAATAGAATGTCGAATGTCTTTTGTCTTTGTTCGACTTCGATGCTCGCCCAAATCACACACACACACATTTCTACTTACTTGTCTTTCCTCGGGAGTCTGACCTGACTGCTCACATTGGAAATGTATGTATGACAGACCATTGCTTCCATGCGAAACCGGACTGGAAGCCGATTCGCGACGGTAGCAAGCATCTGATTCATCACATTCACATTCAACCTTCACGTCGCTATGATCGACGTGTCGTGCACGACCCTTTCACTTCTTTCGAAAGCGTTATTGGCTCAGAAGTTCCGGATCAGGGCTGGCACAGGTCGCCGTTGTGGTGCTGCGGGAGTCCCAAGACTTACATGGCAATGGGAAAAGTAGAAGCAGGCGGAAAACCTACATCGCGGCTCGTGCTCTGTGCCGCCCATGATCCTGTATAGAGGATCTTCCAATGATGCGCCACTCGGACTAGAGAGACGTGTCTTCCAAGGACGCGGATTCTCACTTGAGTCTTGCAACAGTGAACTGGGAATTATGATGGCACAATAAGATTGGCAACTGGAAGACTACGCTTGCAAGAAGCAGTTGAATGGCTTGGCCACAAACGCGATCGACACCCAAAGAAGGGACGCTACCCTGTGCAGGGCATCAATAAGACATGTAAATCGGTCGAGACAATTGGCGCCCGGAAATGGACCCCTGAAAGAAGCCGTGGATCCGAGATCAAAGGCTGGAACGATTTTCAAAGGTATATGCTGCCACGGGCACGAAACGGAGTGCCAATGCCGGCGCCTCTTTAGTATTCCTTCCTGCACCACGATGATACAATGATACGACGTCGGAGCGGGACGACCAGTTATTAGTATTATGACGTGTGTATTGAATGCCACTGCGCTATATCGGGCCCATCTGCCCATGCCAATAGTCAATTCATTATACATGTGGTGTGTATTCGTCGTCTGTCCATCCCGTGACCAAACTTTCAGTCAGGCCAGATTGCCATCGATGAGCATATTTTACAGAAAAAGATACCTAAATTTGCCTCGACGTCCACAATATCCACTCAGATACATGGGTGGATAGGTAGCTCGTGTCGGCAATAGTGCTTTTTTCCCCGTAGTATTATGAGCCTCCGTCGGGATCGTCACCCGTTTTTGAGACCATGCCATACTGGCACACATACTTCTTGTACATCGCTCGACTCGTTTGTTCTCTTGTTCCCCGCACCTTTCCTGGAGAAAGGCACATCATGTTCCTTGTCATCGTAAAATTCGTGAATAATTTCCGTTTTCAAAAGCTGCTCCTGTCTTGTCGCTGCGTACCGGCCACGAACGATTACAGGAGGGAACCACGGCATCCTGAAAGTCGGAGAAAGCCGATAAAACCCTCCCCCCCCACAATGAATGAACCTAAAGATGGTCATATAGATGAGAAAAATCCAAGGCTTCGGCTGCCTGGTATGACGTATTCATCGTGGTGGTTTCTCAAAGTTTCTCTTTATGGACCGTGCGAGATCCTTAAGTGATGGCCCACCGAAGAGCAATTGGTCCGTGTGCCGACCGCAGGTGGTGTGGACGTTGACGGTGGGAGAGGTCTTGAGGAGATTACGATTGAGGCTGGTGGACGTTTTGCGGAGGGAGGAAGATGATCCAGACGAGGAGGAGGAGGAGAAGATTGAGCGCTAAGATGAATGCAAGACAAAAAAAAGTCAGTCTGTTGCTTCTTATCTTTGCTTTCGCATGCCTTCCTTCAGAATCCTTTTGTAACACTGCAAGAAACAGACCACACAAGTAATGAGACCCAGTCAATGGCCACTCACCTTGCTGTTGGGAGTCGAATTATACGAGTCCGCGGTGTTGCTTCTGTCCAGCTTGCTCTTGATGGGTGGTAGGCAGGCCAGGTTCAGAGGAGGAGGTGGTGGAGCTCGAGAGGAGCGGTCCATGGTAAATGAAGTCGCTTATGAGGTGGACAAGAAGAGTTCTCGGGGATTAGGATCGGGTATGTGACTGAAGAGATCTGCCTAACTGAGGCCTCTTCTGTACTGGACGCAAAGACCAAATCCGAAAGGATGGTTCGCCGCGCGGCAGTGAGATAAGTGTAGATTGATTTAATTCGAGATTGCCAGACAACTAAAAATGGAGAACCAAAGTATAGAATAGAAGAATAAGAATAGGAATACGTAGGTCGCTCGTCATTGACAGCACGACCAGGTGCGGGACATAGGAATCAATGGAGTAGTATAGCACGCGAGGAGCATTAGAAGGACGACAGTTCCATTAATAGGACAGGGACTTCATAGAAATGCAGGAATGCAGGAGAATGGGAAGGGAGCGGCGGACGTCAATTATATGCGCTACCTACTTATTTCTCTTTGCCGGTGTGTGGTACATAACGCCGCCCGCGGCATGAGGTCACATCTCAGCCTTTCGGCTTACATTGTTGCGACAGCGACATGCTTTTTTCCTTTTTTCTTTTTTTTACTTCTCTTTTACCATGGGACGCCCTGGAATTGTCGGGCCCGTAGTCTGTTCCTGTGGCAGGTAGGGTGTAGGGACAAAGTCGTGTACGTACGTAGATTGGATGACACGTAGTGTCGCGGATCACCAGTTGTCGTAATTATCTTTTTCTTGCGCGTTTTTGGCCCCGGGAACGGGGCCCCGCATGACCAATCATGTCCGGTCAAGTTCTCTCTGGCTGGCCATTCAGCGCGTGCGTATCGTTTATGCTTTGTGGGCTTGGATATCCGTTACATAGAGATATCCTTGGGCACGCTGGGCCGCCACGAGATAGGTAGGTAGGAACGCCACTGGCTAGCTGATTGGGTAATTTGCTGCTCCGTTGTGCGGGGACATCACCTAGACCAGTTCCCCGAAGCAATGCTTGGCTTTGGAGCACCGCGAGCTGAGCACGTGAACGAAAGTTCAGGCGCTGCACGAGAGGATGTACCTATGCGAAGAATTATTGATAGGTACGGAGTATGTAGAGGGACAGTTGACGAACTTGACGCTGTACAGCAATGCGGGCGCCCAGACTATAAAGCTTGCGCAGGAGCTCGAATCGCTGATTTCGTCACGTGCTTCATCACATGATCACCGTTCTGGCATGCTGCCCCACCACAATACCATGTCGAGTTGGGTAACAGATGGGTGGGAGCGAAAAATCTGTGTCACTGTGACCCCGATATAACGATATCACGCGATTTTTCGGGCAAAATCGTCTTATGGCGAATCGTTATATCGGGGGTTGACTGTAACCCATCTCGCGATTATACACCCAACATGCCTCGAACCGTTCCAAGCATCCCCCGATGTGCTCATCGTTGATTGCACATTCAAAACGAACAAATCCAACTTTCCACTGTTCAACTTGGTTTGCTCGCTCGAACGGAGACAGTCGCGCGGTTGAGACACAAAGATGAAGTGTCTTTCTCCTTGGTTCTCAACCAGCTTAAGGCCCTGTTGAAGTAAGTCCAATGGCATTTATGTCAAGCTCTGGGTTACCAACAACGACGGGGCTTTCATCAACGCCCTGAACGCCGTGTTTCCAGAGACCAGGATTCTCATGTATCTCTGGCACATGAACAGATGCGTGGAGAGTTACTTCCGTACGCAGCTGTCGAGCAGGTTGTGAGCGCCTGTCACATGCGGCGACCGCGTACTTGAAGCGGTACTGGCTGCACCGCCACAAGGAGAAGCTGGTGAAATGCTGGACTGACGACCTCCACACTTCAGACTCACAGAGACAAGTAAAGCTGAGGGTGCTCGTAAGGTTTTGAAAGCTGGCTGAACGGCAGTCAAGCAGACTTACTATACGCGGTCGCCTCATGTGACGGGTGCTCATAGTCGGCGACGTTGGGGGACTCCATCAGACTCTTGTATAGCATCATGAATTCATTTGTGCCCTCATTATCGATCCGGCGTGTCCCTTCACGACGACGGACAAACCTGCTTGATAGCTGCGTGCGTAAGTAACTCTCCGCGCCCTTGTTCATGTGTCTCTGGTACATGAGAATCCCGGTCTCTGGAAACACGGCGTTCAGGGCGTTGATGAAATCTCCGTCGTTGTCGGTAATCTAGAGCTTGACATGAATGCCCTTGGACTTACTTAAACAGGGTCTTAAGCTGGTTGAGAACCAAGGAGAAAGACACTTCATCTTTGTGTTTCATGAGCACGACGCCCAGATGCATCGTGCGATTGTCTCCGATCGAGCCAACCAGTTTATTTAACAACGAAAAGTCGTACATATTTGTTGGTTTTGAATGTGAAATCAACGATGAGCACACCGGGGATGATTGAGGCATTTTGGGTGTATGATAGCGAGATGAGTGATGTAGTTTTCGGAGTCAACCGCGCTCTTAAACAGGTACGTACTCTCTTGCGCGCGTTCGGCGGCGACGAGGTGCGCTTTCGAGTTCATCTTCAGCGCCCAAAATTTTATCGCGATCGCCGTCAAGTTTGCCATCAAGATTGCTGTCGAGAGCCATCGGAATCTGCATCCTCTGATGAAGGCCAGGAGGCAAGCCGCGCTGGGCTGTATGACGCGTCAAGCTGAGCGCTCGGTGGCTGTGTCGCGCGCGAAGGTCGCTGCGATGATGAGGTGTATGGGGAGCTCAATTTCAAGCCGAGAAAGGGACCTTTGTATAGCTTCAAAAGCCAGGTCGCGAAGCTGATGATCATGGATGATGGTAGTACTAGGAACTTGGAAGTCACGGTGCCGAAATTTATGTTTTGTTTTTCGAACACGAGCCAGTTAAGGTACATGTAACATATGTAGCTGTACAGCGCTAGCAGGATGGCTGTATTGGGCTAACCGCTTTAAGTAGAGGGGGAGATGACGAGACGGTTAGGTAGTTAATGTCTCCCTCCTTTGTGCTCATCAGACGTCAGATGCCAAAACCAAAGATTGTTTTTGTACAAATTCCTGATGACGAAGAGGAGCGCTGGTCGATCTCCCAGGCCCGAACTTGGGCGGGACGAGGCTAATGCTGAAGAGGACCTGCCAATGCCTGTGGGTTGCGAAGCAGCTGACGAGTTCAGTGCTCTTTTTGTGTCAGAATAGTCGTATTGAGAGAGACTTTCAGGACAATATGTAACGCTTTCATTAATCAACGCTTCGATACCTACATGCATGTATGTATGTATGTACCTACATAACATAACGTACTTCACTCTGTAGACAGAATTGTGTTATTCCCGAAGAAGACGGCAAGGTTCGCCAATCGCCATATCTACGGCGGGGTCTGTTAGTGGCTGGTGCAGTGGCTGGCGCGGCAGTGGCGCCAAAGGAGGGAAGCCAACGGATTCCTTCTCTTGCCGACGGACGCGTTGCCGAGGGACAAATCGCCGACACGGTCTGCCTTGACCGGGGGAGCTTCACCAGAGCCCGCGACGATGGCGTCATGGCATATAAATACCGGGGAAATAGATCGCATCTCGAATCGATTCAGCAAGATCTCTTCGAGAGCAATTGACCGTGACAGTTTCCCTCTTGGTGGACGAAAATAACACCAAAGTGAGCGCGAAATAATCAGGATGAGGACGGTCTACAGAGAACAACACTTTCCTACCCGTGCGGACCTGCAATCGAAGAAACCCAATCTTCAGCGCATCATGACGAAGCGAAGCTCAAACGACGTGGATGCAATTCGAGGCCCGATCGCGCGTTTTTGACGTGGCTTTTGGGGTTTTGGCGACTCGTGTGGAGTCCCTCTCTGGGGTGTGATTGCTAGCTGCGGCCGCTCTGATTCGTCAGATGGAGTCTGCACGTGAATTGTTCCCCCCTTGGCAAGTTCGACGCGCGCATCACCCACCATCCATCATCCCAACCTTGCACATCGACCGGCGCATCTGTCACGCAGAGCGTCGTGAACCTCGTCTTGGCCAGACGTTCACTGCTTTCGTTCTGGCGTCCCGGCTACCTTGTTTTGCCTTTTCTTTTGCAATCAGCATTTCCGACCTGTGTCTGCCATTGCGCCAGGCATTCACAATCCTGGTGAATTGCTGAGCTTGTCTGTTCCGACGGTGGCTTCCTTTACCGATAAGCTCTCCTGCAGACCGTGATCGTTAGGACTTCTGATGTCGCCCAGAAAACGAAGTAAGTACCGTCTCTACTGCTGTGTCACGCTTCGGGACAGATGAGTAGCTTGAACGTTTTTCTCTTATCCTTGAGCCAACGTGTCCGTTTGTCACGATAGTCCTGTGGATTGTGTTACCCTCGAAAGTGCCGATTACGCTAACTCAGTTTAACTTTACAGCCCTTGTCTTTATAGATTCCCTACACGAAGCACCAGCAGTAGCTCTCAAATCAGTCTAATATCCAGCGCAGCATAATATACCCCTCATAAGCCGCATAAATTTCAAGACCCGCACAACTCGCATAACTCGCTTAACCGGGTCCCCATACCTCCTGTTTCTTCGCCATGGTTAGTAAACGGAAAAGAGTTTTGGAGGATTTTGACCCCAACAAATCGGATCCCGAAGACGAGAATTTCGACCCCTCCGAACTGAAAGCACCGAGAAGCTCCAAAAAACCTCGGCCATCGCGACGAGGTTCCAGGTCTAGTGGCGTTCGGCGAAGGGGCCATAGATATAGAGGCTCCGATATAGAGGATGACGATGAAATTTTGTCTGACAGCCTGGCAGAGGGCTCGTTCGAAGCTGATGAGTCAGACTTTGAGGACGCTCCCGTTAATGCAGCAGGACGCCGTACAAGGAAAGCAGCTCGAACTCGACACAGCTACAGAGAAAGTAGTGCCGACGAAGAGGCGGAAGAAGCTGTCGCTGGTGACTCAGACGATGCAGTACCGAAAGCTGAGCAGTCGGTTGGCCGGTCGACAAGAAGGCTCGTGAAGCTCAAAGTTCCTCAGTCGTCTACCACACCAAGCATCAGACGGAGAGCGACCCGCGCTAGCACTGCGGATGCAGAGGAATTTGTTGAGCTGTCAAACTCTGGTAAGCACGCAGTGGCCAGTCGCGACTCTCGCAGCCGAAGTCCCGAAACGTACCTGCGAAATTCTCGACCGGTCCGCTCCGCGAAAGCAATGCACACAGCACCGGAGACCATCGAGGAGGCAACACACGAAATCAGTTTCCAAGCTGCTTATGATGCTGACGAGCCCGATGAGCTTTCTCACGAGTACCGACCTGTTCAGAAGAAGGAGCCTGAAGAGAACGTGGCCGCGACTGAGGCGGAAGACGACGTTCAGCATGCGAAGAGCGAGGTTGCCCCTACGGCAGAAGCTGGAGACGACGACATCGACAACGAAAACGATCACGATGAAGAGGAGGACGACGACGATGTTCCCATCATGCGCAGAACTCGGGGGTCTAGAGCGGAAACTTCGCAGGCCGAATCCAAGGGCGGGGGCGAGACAGCGGGCGATGCGGTCCCCAAGTCTCGTCGCCTGACTCGTGGGCGCTCTAAAAAGTCAACTCAAGAGCCTAGCAGCGATTTTGAGCCCGGAGAAGATTCGGAAGACGAGGCCATGTCGCATACCAACAAAGTCGAGGAGGTGGAAAGCCCTACGCCTAGAGGTCGGAGGATCAGGCGGAGTACGCGAAACTCACGTCGCGGCGGTGATTCCGGTGACGAGGACCTTGATGTTGACCTGGATGAATTGAACGAAGAAGCACGCGAACTGAGAAAATCGTCTCGGCCTCGACGGCGACCAAGAGAAGACTCTCCCATCATTTATCAAGAGTCTCGCCGAGCACGTGCCAGAGTCAATTACTACATGCCGCCGTTGACCGCTGCAAATATTGAGGAGGAGGATGTTGAAGATCCGGCCCCCACTCCGGCACGGCGCCGGAAAGGAGGCGCAACTCTCGGATGGGAGAGAAATCTGAACTCGACCTTTGGACCATTTGGAGGTGGTGGCGGCGGCGGCGCTCTCCTCAGCGGCCCTTGGGGCACTGGAGCGGCAGGCGGTGCCGATTCGGACAGCAGTGACGATGAGATGGTTCGCAGATCGAGCATGGCTGGCAATATGGGCATGACGCCAACCTCTGGAGCACCAACGGGAGGGCTATTGCCAGGTATTTCTGGGCTCAACGCCGAAGCGGCCCCCAATGTCGGTAAGATCAAGGATAGAAAAGCGCTCGCCGATGCTGACCCTCTCGGCGTGGACATGAATGTGGATTTCAGCAAGGTGGGGGGCCTGCAGGGCCATATTGATCAGCTCAAAGAAATGGTGCAGCTCCCGCTGCTCTATCCTGAGCTCTTTACTCAATTTCACGTTACCCCTCCGCGTGGTGTCTTGTTTCATGGTCCTCCGGGCACTGGAAAAACGCTCCTGGCTCGGGCCCTGGCCAATTCCGTCGGTTCCGGCGGTCGCAAGATCTCCTTCTATATGCGAAAAGGTGCGGATGCTCTGAGCAAATGGGTAGGTGAAGCCGAAAAACAACTGCGTCTCTTGTTTGAGGAGGCCAGAAAGACGCAACCTAGCATCATCTTCTTCGACGAGATAGATGGCTTGGCTCCTGTTCGATCAAGCAAGCAGGAACAAATTCATGCGTCAATCGTGTCAACGCTCCTGGCTTTGATGGATGGCATGGACGGCCGCGGACAAGTCATTGTCATTGGCGCAACCAACAGACCGGATAACATTGATCCTGCCCTCCGACGACCCGGCCGGTTCGATCGAGAATTCTACTTTCCCCTGCCGGATCTTGAAGGTCGTCGATCCATTCTGAATATACACACCAAGGATTGGGGTCTGTCGTCGGAGTTCATGACCTCACTCGCTGAGAAGACCAAGGGATACGGTGGTGCGGATTTGCGCGCACTGTGCACCGAAGCAGCGCTCAACTCCATCCAACGAACATACCCTCAGATTTACAATTCGACAGAGAAGCTCATTGTTGACCCGGCCAAGATCAGTATTCACGCCTCTGATTTCATGTTGTCCATCAAGAGACTGGTCCCCTCGTCGGAACGTTCAGCAACATCGGGCGCCAAGCCACTGCCCAAGTCTCTGGAACCTCTTCTAAGTCAGCAACTCCAAGATGCCAAGCAACTGCTGGATTTCGTGTTGCCGAGGAAAAAGAAGACGACTGCACTCGAAGAAGCCATGTACGAGCCGTATGATGATCAGGATCATGGTTTCGGTCGCGAAGCTATGCAGCAAGAGTTTGACCAGTCACGCATATTCAGACCCAGATTTCTGGTATACGGATCGCATGGTATGGGGCAGGCCTACATTGCATCGGCCATTTTGCATTATTTGGAGGGTGTTCATGTGCAGAACTTTGATTTGCCAGCGCTGCTCGCCGATGGAAGAGTACGTCCATGTTCTCCCCCCCTCCCCCTCGTTCTCTCTCCTAGCTTTGCCACATTCGCAATGAGCAATGATTAACCCATGATATGTAGGCAATGGAACAAGTTATAGTTAGTCTTTTCACAGAAGTTCGACGCCACAAGCCCAGTGTCATCTACATCCCCAACATTGATGCCTGGTATGCTACTCTGGCAGGTACCGTTGCCTTTATCACCTTTCAAACAATGCTGCGATCTATACCAGCGACAGACCCCGTGCTCCTTCTCGCGACAGCGGAGTGTGAAAAGGAAGAGCTTCCCGTTGGACTGCTACAGGAGTTGTTTTCGTTCACCTGCAAAAATCGGATGGCAGTTGCACGACCGGAGAGGGTAAGCGTTAAAAAAAGAGAGAAACATTTGCTCGACCCCTTTCTTCCTTGGTGTGCATGCCTGCGGCTGGTCTAACCTTGTGTGCTCATATTTAGGCCTGCCGGATGAAGTTCTTTTCTGTAACGCTTGATTACATTAGGAAAAATCCCAACGAGTTCCCTCAGCCAGAGAGTCGGAAGAAGCGTATCTTGGAAGAGCTCCCCGTTGCTCCTGCGATTGCACCGAAATCACCAACCAAGGAGGAGGCCAAATTAGTCAAGAGGAAAGATCACCAGATGCTCAACACGCTCAAGCTTCACCTGCAGCCAATCATGGACCAGATCAACAAGAAGTACAGGAAATTTAGACAACCAGTCATTCCGCAAAGCCAGATTGATTACTTGTTCGCTGAATGTGATCCCAACTATGTCCGACCAGACATTACAGAAGGCGTCCATCGACCGTACGAAATTGTCAAAGACAAACACGGAAACGACGTGCTTCGCGACACGGCGTCGGGTAAATGCTATTTCAATCTCGAGACCACGACGATTGAGGAACGGCTCTCGAACGGGTTTTACGCTCGGCCAAAGGATTTCCTGTTTGACATCAAGGCTCTGGCAAAGGATGCCAAAAACATCGGAGACAAGGAGCGCACGCTTAAGGCAAACGAATTGCTGAGCAATGTAGAGGTGGATGTTGCCAGCATCGAACACAACTTTTCGAGTGTTGACTGGGACGGGCTACATCGCCGGCAGGTTCAGAGGGCCGCGCAGGTCGCAGAGAAGGAGCGAAAGCGCAAGGCTATGCAGTCGATATCGAATCGCATCCAATCAGATCTCGGAGGTGCCAACGACAGCGATACTCAGGGCCCGCTGACGTTGGGCGAGCCAGTGCCAGGGTCTCGCACTACTGCTCGCTTCCAGCTTCGAGGTCCTCTTTTATCGTCAGTCACCAACTACCAGGAAGAACAAGAAAACGAGAAGGCGCAAGAGGCAGGAGTTCCGAGCAAGGGGACCAAGGGAGAGGGAGCCGCTCAGATGAGGGATGAGGATGTGCCGATGAGTGGCGTTGAGCACTCCTCCCGATCTGAAGCTACTCGAAGGGAACCTGGCCTCATGGGCCCACCCACAAAAATTGAGGCCAGCTCAGCCAAGGAACATGGCGATCTCACATCACGAATATCACAAAAGTCAGTCGTCACATCACTGCCGCCTGGCGTGTCGCCGTCAGCGGTCCTCAACGACGCTTCAACGACCAAGACGTCAGAGGCTTCCACCCACAGGTTGTCCAACTTGGGCACCCAGCTCACCAATGGGAACTGTGCTGTCCGACAGAGCGGCGAGCACGGCAAGGAAGGAGAACTGCCAGACACTCTACCCACGCATGCCTCCAGTCGAGCCACGCCGACCCGGGACGAAGCTTCAATATACGCGCATACTCCAGTCTCCGCGCGTGGGAACGCCCCCACTTCCAGCCGCGACGCGAATGATAGTCCCCTTTCGATTCGATCCCACCCACCCCATTCGAGCGGACTCTCGGCAGACGGGACCACGATACAGACTTCACCTCAAGGTGCACAGCCCGGAGCACCGCAAGAAGGCTCCTTCCAGGGCGCATTGGGTACCACATCACAGCCACCGATGACGGAAGCGGCGATTGAAGAACTCTTAGTGGTGCTGACGGACGACACTGTGTCGTGCACGATTGAGCAGCTGGAACAAGTCAACCGAGAGCTGATGAATGGGATCTGGAACTTGAGACAAGAGTGGAATCGACACCGGGTGGTGAGAGTTCTCCACGAAGTATTCAACGAATCGATGGGGGATATGGAGCGCGCACAGGGCGTTGCGATTCAGACGCACAGCGCCGCCGGGACTGGCGTGGCGAGACGTCGGAGTCAAGATCCAAGGATTGGGAGTGGGGAGGCGAGATTTCGGAGTCGGGATGTGCGGCCTGGAACTGGGGAGGTAAGGCCAAGTCAAGATGTGCCGATTGAGACTGTGGAGCCCAGCAGCTTCAAGAGTCAGGATGTGCGGGCTGAGGCAGGGGAGGCCAGTTTCAAGAGTCAAGATGTGAGAGCTGAGACAGGAGAGGCCAGCTTCAAGAGTGAAGATGTGCCAGCCGAGGTGGAAAGTCAAGATTTGCAACACGCCCCCGTATGAGAACAAATGGCGATTCGCGAGCTGAAAAATTCGAGAAGTCGAGATTTCAGCACGCTGCGCCGAAAGCGAGCGCCGAAATACGGGGCGCTCGGGAGGAAGAAGAAGATTCGAGTTGTTGTCGAGCCAATGCGAAGCCGAGATTTGATATAAGAAAAAAAAGGCCGGAAGAATACTTGATTTTGTTTTGCAAGAAGAAAGAAGCTTTGATTTTGGGGGATAGATGCATAATGATGAAAGAATTGGATCAGGTGATGAGAGCGTCGGGGTCTTGAACGTGTGGTGCGAGTGGAATTGTTTCATGCATGGTACGTACATTGATTATGGAGGTTAAAAGGGGGTCACAGTAAGCAATGGAGGAGCTACATACATAGTATATACAGAGTTACTCGAAACCCACCATCCCGTAGCTTGTGTATCGTGAATGGTACAAGCGTCCAGAGAAGAGATCCTCACCAAAATAGAACAACCGTGTCACCGTGTATTTGTCATCCCGGCCCGGCCGTAGATGTTGGTGTATTCCAGCCGTTGAAAATGGCCCATCAACGTGTCCTTCGACAACACATCCGCGATGGTAACCTGCAATTTAACCGCCCTGATTTCACTGCTCGCCTTCATGAAATCATCTCCTCCGGCGTTACGGCGCTCAACGGCTGGATAACCCAACATCTAGCGGTTGTGTGAGGTGAATGGAGCGCGGTGGAAGAACACATATCTCGATATCAAACCGAAGACAGTACTCTACTACCCCATGAACTCCATTGAGATTTTGCCTGTGGAGCCATCAATAACGAGCAGTCGCCAGATGCGCTCCTTTTCGGGGAGCTCAATATATACGACTTGTGTCAGATATGTTCAGGTCTATCAGAACCCCGCATAAACTCGTCACATCCAAACCAGTCGGTGAAGGTGAGTCCTCGCGATTGTGCCTGACTCATGGGTTCAAAAGAACAACGATTAAAGTATCGTACCCAGTCCATCGATATCTCTGCGTTGAGAAGGCCGGTCTCAGAGCGCGCAAAGCGGACCCTCTCATCCAATTCATGAATATGCCAAGATTTCGTTGGCCATGTTTTGAACACCATCATTGGAGATACCATACCTAGAGTCATATGAGGATGAATAAAGCGACAAATACGGGAAGTGAATGTACTAGGTATACAAACCTATGTACTTCCAGCTGCGTTCTCGCATCCAATCAGCGTTGTTTCTCACGATTAGTGAACGAGACGACTTCATGCTTAGCGGTACGTCTCTTGAATCTTCTTTCACAACAACCACTGAAAGGTGTTCGCGTAAAGCTCCAGTGCGAATTCCTCACCCATCCGCGTTGAATATCTGCGATGTCGTAAGTTCGCAATCTTGAACGCGCTCTGCTAGTCGAGCATAAAGTCGTTCAAACTTGTCAATATCGCCACGCTCAAAAGCCCGGATACTCCGCTTCATCTCCAGCTGAGGGTTATCCGCTAGAAAACCTCGGTACCAACGATCGCCAACTGGAGGGGTTGGAGGCGTTCTAAGCGCCCGCAACCTGCTTTCCGCCTCTTCGATGACTTGGCGAGTTGCTGGAATTCCTGCTCTTTCAAGTTAAATGATACACAAAACAACAGCACGCTCTTCGCTGTCGTTGAGGCTCCTTGGCCGACCTAGGCCCGCATTGCTGTAAGAAGGCTTTCCGAATTGCCTCAATGACCTCAGCTGGCGATAGGCTACGGACGGAGACACATTATATCTAGCTGCGGCTGCCCTAATAGCCAGGCGTTTGGTGTTGCCGCGGCGAGGGCGGCAAAAACTGAAGAAATTGTGAGCCGATGCCAACCCTCATGCCATCTTGCCACCTGTTCTCAGTGAGGTTATGGTGTGGGGTCCTCCAGCTTTCTGTCGCTGTTATTGGTTAGTATCCTTATCGTACGTTATCAGTCCTTGTCAATTCTTATCACGCCGGCACCTGGATCCCCCCCTGAATGCGGCTGGGCCCAGAAAGGCAAATCGTCAAGGGGTCACACAAAACTTTTTTCTCGCCGCAGTCACCAGCATCAGCAGCCTCATTATTCGATCATGATCTCAAACGCCACGGGTCAACCGCCCCGAAATGGTCCTGATCGGCCTGGAGAGCAAAGAGTGACACATCAAACGATATGGCCATCACAGATACCGACAAAAAACTCATTACGGACTGGACTAAAAATCTCGACAATCTGAACAACGATGGACATTCAAGTCCACGGACCATAGCCGCAAGCCCATTCCGCTTTCCCAGACAGTACGGGCGAGTGCCCAACATGTTGCCCGAATATCGCGTGATCGACTTCAGGAGAGTCTGTGCCTCTTCGGAGTTCTGGTTGAACATCTCCCTCAGCTTCTCAATTGTGATGTCCTCACGCTGATCTTTCTTGAGGTAGGAAGTACTCCTCTTGTTTGTCTGCGAGCGAATCCACATGCTGTATACAACGTAGCGGAATTTGAAATGCTGGGCAAACCGCCCATCAGGAAGCTCGAGATTGCCTAACGAGCTCGGACAGAAGAAACCCTTGCTGGCGATGGCATTCCCGACTCTGTACCCTCACGGCACAGGAGACCGTGTTGAAGCTCGCCTACGCTCGGTGAGTTTCAAGGATTATATTCTGCGTGCTCTCAAGCTTTCTGATGGCGGGCTGCCCAGCATCCCAAGTTCCGCTACGTTGTGTATAAAATGTCGGTTCGCTCGCAAACAAACAAGAGGAGTACCTACCCACTAGTAACTACCTCAAGAAAGATCAGCGTGAGTACATCACTGTTAAGAAGCTGAGGGAGATGTTCAACCAGAACTCCGACGAGGCACAGACTTTCCAGAAGTCAATCACGCGCTATGCAGGCAACAAACCTGTTGGGCACTCGCCCATACTGGCTGTGAAAGCGAAAGGAGCTGCGGCTGTGGTCCGTGGACTTGGATGCCCATCGTTCTTCATGACCTTCTATGCGGCCGAATTACAGTGGGAGTCGCTGGCAAAGTTGATGCCCGACTACGAAGCCTGAGCGGCAGGAAGCAATGAGCAGAAGATGAAGACAGCCGCGATCAACGTCAAGAATAACCCACACATCGCGGCTTACCACTTCATGGACAGGTTTCGGAGCTTCATGAAGAACGTAATCGCCAAAATTTCGATGTCGTCGACTCCTGGTGGCGAGTTGAGTTTCAGGCACGCGGCAGTTCCCATGTTCGCATGCTCCTCTGTCTAGGTGACTGTCCAATTCTGGACGTGCAGGACGGCGACGCAGCTGCGGCTGCGGCTGCGGATGCGGAGAAGAGATTTCTTGACTTCTTCAAGGACAAGGTGACTTCGTGGAACCACACTGTCGGTGTACCATGTACCCTCCACGGTACAGGAGACCATGTTGTAGCTCGGCTACGCTCGGTGAATTTTCAAGAATACATTCTGCGTGCTCTCAAGCTTTCTTAACCCTTGTGCACAGAAGATCAAAGTGTACTCCCGTCGGGTTGCCATCTCGTAGCGCAGCCGGGGCGTCTCGAAAGGGTTTCTGACTATCACCAGCTTGCCTTACCACTTGCTTCAAGAAGACGGATCGATCAAACTTCTCGCACATTATACATTAGTTGGGATCCGCAGAAGCTTGCTTGTAGAGCGGTTTGTCAAACACTGGCGGCAACTGGGCAAAGTCTCCCAAAAGAAGTACACTCACGAGAAGTCCATGATTGGTCTCCACTCGTTGCACCACATTGATCAGCGCTTGTGTCAGATTCGCGCGACATCGGACACGCCATTTGGAGGCATGAGTGTCCTCTTTTTGGAGACTTTGCCCAGTTGCCGCCAGTGTTTGACAACCGCTCTACAAGCAGGCTTCTGCGGATCGTGCAGCAAAGGTCCATGCACAACTAATGTACGAGAAGTTTGACCGATCCGTCTTCTTGAAGCAAGTGGTAAGGCAAGCTGGTGATAGTCAAAAACCCTTTCGAGACGCCCCGGCTGCGCTACGAGATGCCAACCCGACGTGAGTGCACTTTCATCTTCTATGCACAAGGGTTGAGTAAGCTTGAGAGCACGCAGAATGTATTCCTTGAAACTCACCGAGCGTAGGCGAGCTTCAACATAGTCTCCTGGGCCGTGGGGGTACAGAGTTCGGAATGCAATCGCCAGCTAGGGTTCCTTCTGTCCGAGCTCGTCAATCGGCGTCTGTCTAATGCTCGAAATACGCATGGCTGGTTGCCCTGCAGGAAATGCAGTTGATTGTGAATTGAAGGCATACCCCAGCGAGTCTTGTGAGGTCGCCGCGGACCGTGGAACCGCCACCAACACTGTTTAAACCGCTCCGCGCACTCCTCAGCTGCCATGCTCGTCATTGCCTCCAGCTGGATGTATTTCGAAAGTCAGTAAGGAGATCACTCTTCTCCTTTCTCTCCTCAAGACAACCAATCCCATCCCATTGTTGACGCTAGACTACGACACATTCTCTAGGCCAGTCCTTCACAATGTTACCGATGTGCCATCACTGGTGGATGTGCGCCTCGATGTGCCAAGAGGAGTACACCCGGTTTTCCACCTCGACTTGATAGAACGGGCGGCCACAGACCCGTTGCCTTCACAGATCGTCGAAGAGTCTCTGTGAGCACTGAGGAGTCAGGACAGGGTCCTCAGCCACGTCACAGGACCGTCAAAAACGTCACGTGACCGCTGCAGATTATGCGCAGGCCTATGTACGTGGGCTCAACACCTGCAGCACTTCTACTCTTTCCTCTTCTCCTTAGTCTATTCTTCTAGTTAATGAGCTTCATCGCCTGCTCCGATGCCCGCTGTGACCAGCCGTGACAACAATCTCATTATTGATGATTGATGTATGTACCTAGTTTGTATGTACGTGGACCTGGTATGTAGCCTATAGGTGCACCACAGCCACCTCATTACCGACCCACCCACATGACGCCCACCCGATTGGTCTAGTCGCCTCTCTTGAGACACCCGGCATTTAAAGGGTGCGTTTATCGGGCACCAGCTCTGGCGTAAATGGCACCAAAAATGTGGCTGGGCTCCGGTGGTCATCGATATCGCCTGGTCCACCCAAATTGGCGGTGAGAGGGAATAGGCGAGACCTAGGGTTCCCATACTTTAGCTTGTAGTATTAATTGAAGCTGTAAATCCACGAAGTCGCGATACATGCCCGCCAACACTGACTGCAGCGCCGCTTGTAAGTGACTATGGAAGCCCTTTATCGCCAAACCTTCAGCAGCCTTGAAGCTGTCAAGGCTGCGATAAATTCTACGTGTGAAGACCTCGGCTTTAGTGTTGTCACACATCGAAGCCTTCCAAATGCAACGAATCCATCGCGAAT
>SRPO01000259.1:0-35135 GCA_018360065.1 Claviceps pazoutovae
GGGGGGGCGGGGGGGGGGGGGGGGGGCATCACTGATCAGTGATCACAAGCCGCGGTCTGAATTCATCTACGGAGTACGGAGTATAATCTGGTCTTATCTAGGTGTGTAGCTTAAGCTAGTCTCGTCTAGCCTGAATGCCCGAATTTCGGGTTCCCTTCAGCCGCAAACAAATAACCCCCCCAGCCCTTTGCCTTTGCCGCGATCTCCACTTCACGGCCAACTAAGACAACGACAACCACGTGAAGGGAAACAAGTCGTTAGAACCGGGGGGGGGGAGAAGCCGAAATCTTATGTATGTTACTCTCCGTGTTAAGTTACATTTTATTTTTTGATGTGCCTTTTTCCTCCACATTGTCGTTTTTTACTTGGGTTGAACAATCCCCCATGGTTTGCGCAGCAGTTGTCATTGGCGCGTCAGCCAAGCCGCGACCCAGTCGTTTCGCGTGGCAATCAATCGTGTGGGTTTCCGACTCGTGCAGTTGGCCAGCTTCACGTCGGAACTCCTCCGATTGAAACTTCCACTCATCATCAACGCGCCAGTACGGGGTTCTCACTTCTTAGTGATCGATCAATCTGGAAGAAGACTGGCCGAGGTACATACAGTAGTTGTTAGTTATTTTTGAACGCGGGAAGAGATTTGCGAGAATCTGCTCCGGTTGAGAAAGCCAGCCATTGGTCCCGTTGACGTTCCCAAATCAAAAGTCTTGCGGTTTGCCCCCCCAAGTTGCCAACCGCCAACTGCAGTGCCACCAAGGGTCCAGCTCCAGTCCTACCTATGTACATACATACCTTGTATACATAGGTACGTACCGTACAACTAACCCTTGTCCTCCTACGGGTTGGTTCTGCCTGCGAACTTCATCTTCACAGCAACTTCATTCTTGAAAACCCTTTCCATCAGGGTCCCCCTTTTGGCGCTGAATTGCATGTATGTACTCCGTAGTACCTAGTCAAATTCTTTACCATCCGTCTTGGTCATTGGAATGGGGTCTTGGGTACAGTACTTGACTCGACTGAGACTGCCCAGTGCCTATCTACCTGGTCTTTTCGTTTTACCTACCAGATCGCCCGCCCGTCCAGCCGGGTTGCGAGGGAGCACAGATTCACGAAAATTCAGACGCCCCCTCGGGCGGGAAGCAGTTGCAACTTGCCGAGATCTCGGCTGTCTAAACCAGGGACCGCACGGAAGTACCCATATGATTACATATGGTGTGATTAGTCTATGGAGTAGGAATTGCAACTTGCAAAAAAAAAAAAAAAAATCCTTCTTCGCGTCGCGCAGCCAAACACCATTTAGGCTCAGGGCCGGGGTTCGTCGTGAGAGGGATCAACTGATGCTTGTGGCAGTGTACATACATGGGCGGGCCGCAGCTCAGCACTGAGCAGCATCAGGGGCCTTGTCCGAATCGTGTCGCGGAAAGCACGTGGTTTGGGTGGAAATCAGCCTTGGAGAACTCGTGCTGGGCGTTGGCTGCAAGACTAGAGGACGATTGTGAGACATTGCTGATGTTACTAATTTGAGTTTTATGTTGGCTTCAACGTTTCTGTGCGAGGTTTTTTTCTATGCGACTTTGTCTCAAGGCTCACGATATGAGGCGGCAGGCCTCAAGCCCTCAAGGACCAAAAGCGGCTGGGGCAGCAAAGAAGCTGACCAACGCCGTTGGACTGGTCGTGTTGGTGTCTTCTTTCGGAACGGAACCCTCATTTGCGTGGTGCGACTACCTATGTACCTAGGTAGTGTATGGTAGAGGCGGCATGCCGTCCCGCGGGAGGGGGAAGATCAACTGTCCCGTGGCAGGGGGGAGAGCAAAACTCGGGACTTGGGGAAGGGGAACTTGAGTGGTTGGGTGGCAACGCAAAGCGTTATGAGAAGGAGAATGAGAATCGATGAGAGGTGCCCTACCGTTCTTGCTCAGGCCTCATTTTCGGGAATCGGGCGACAAGATTGATGTCAGCCTCACCTTGGAGGGATGTGTGACTCAAAGAGCTTTTGCACCCAAGTTCCGAGTCGACCGTCTAATCCAGATTGAATTCCGGCTTACAGTATTACTGAGGCTGTCGCTGACTCGCACTCGATGATTCAGGCGCACGATGAATCGAACTCTGACTGCCCACTCTAATGTGCATCAACTGAGACCTGTAGTCCTGTACCAGGCAGGTCTAGTTTGCACTCCATTGTTAACGTTGTCTTTCCCGGTGATCACTTTTTTTTTTTTTTTCGAACACCTAGGGCAACCGGGCTGATGTTGGTCATTCGCATCCTCGACGAGAGGGACGAGATGGTCCAGATAGCCTCGTTGTGTATTCCACAGGGGTCTGCAGATTGTGAGGCACGCGAAATAGCCGTAGCTCGGTCTAGACAGTAGCAAGTGCGACGACACCGACCACTGGCAAAACAAATCGCAACGCGAGGAAACATGACAAAATACCACAAGCTGTATGTTCGTGTTGGCGTGAAATGTTGCGTTTCTGATAATGAACTGACAGGCTGCCAGGGAGGCCCCAGGACTTTTGGCGGACGACTCTTGCCCCTGTGTGGTGTATATATATTCATCATTACTCACACATGTACCGGCCGAGATGCGCCTGGATTCCCCGTATGCTTCAGTCTTCAACTCCCTTTGTATTTGGATTGGAGTCTGATGACTCTGATCTGAGAGCATGCAACAGCAGTAGCTCCCAAGTCCCGACGAGATGAAATACATTTCACTGCCTTGAACGGGAAAGTCACGAAAAAGACGACGAAGTCATTTGAGTGCAGGAACAAGTATATTGGAACCTGCGAATAAGTCTGACATGAAAAACAGGGGCGAATCTGACTTATCCAGAACCCACCCCTCCTTCTTTCTATAGAAGAGGAAAAAAAAAAAGAAAAATACAGCTCGAGAACATGAAGAACCAGGAACACGTCAACGTTGCGCTTTTTTTTTTCTCCCGCTCGTTCGCTCGCTCGCCCGCGCCGCCGCACGAAGAAAAAAAAAAGAAGCCCAGCCTTGTTGTGTTGTGCGTGCTCTTCGGCACCCGGGGGGAAAAAAAAATAAGAAAAAAGACGGCGCAGATTGTTTCTATGTCATAACGAGTAAGGTTTTCCAGCTAACTTCATCTTCAGCTAGCTAGCTTAGTAGTTGACAGCAGCAGCAGTGATCTTGCCAGAGGCCAGCTCAACATCCTTGACAACGACGACCTTGCCATCAATGCTGGTGACACGGACCCAGGCAGAGTTAGAGGGCAGGACTTTTCCAAGAATGTACATGTTGAAGACCTCGCGGTGGGTGTTCATCCAGGTCTTGCCCTCGTCGGAGCTGACTTCGAGCTTGGAGGTTCGGGTCTTGGCGCCCTCGACGGAGGCGGCGAACCAGTACTTGGAAGCACCGCCGTGGAGCTTGATGCTGAGGGGGGTCTCAATGGGGCATTCGATGAATTCCCACTCAATGCCGTTGACACCGCCGCCGGAGTAGCCGTTGGTGAGCTTGGCCCAGGTGTCGGGGGTCATGTCGAGGTGGGTGGACTTGCCGTCGGTGCGGTTGGTGACCTGATGGGTTTGTGTCAGTGGATAGGTTTTTGTCAGGGGGAGTAAGACGAGCCGAACAAGGTGATCAGGTAGAGAAATGCCATATGCAAATCAAAAAAGAAAAAACAAATTGGACTTCAAGAGAAGCCGGAGTGAGGACCTACCATGATGGTCAGGGTCTTGCCCTTATAAGTGACAGAGATACAGCCACCGCAGTGAGCACCGTTGTCCCAGATCTCCTCGGACACGCAGGTGGTGCCGTCAATGCCAGCAGGCAGCTTGTAGTCGGTGAAGCTGCATGAGCCCTTCTGCCAGCAGTCTGCCTCAGTGCAGGGATAGTCAAGGCCATAACGGGTACCGAGGCCGACGAACTTGGGGCCGGCGGGGGCCGGGGCAGCGGTGTTTCGCGCAGCGGGGGGAGAGGGAGGACCCGAGGAGGTAGGCTCGGCCTTGGGCTCAGCGGGAGTCTCCTTGGGAGCGGAAGGCGTCTCCTCGGGAGTGGAGGGAGTCTCCTCGGGGGCAGATGGGGTCTGCTCGGGAGCGGAAGGAGTCTGCTCGGCAGGCGATCCGGTCGTGGTCTTGCGGTGGCCGTGGTGCTTGGACTTGGTCTTGGTGTGCTTCTTGGCCTTGGTGGTGGTCTCAGGGGCAGGAGCATCGGCCGTCGCGGGCGCAGTGGCCACAGGAGCATCGGCCGGCTGCGTAGTAGTCTGGTAAGGGACGGGAGTCACTTCGGGAACATCAGGCGGCGATGAGACGTCGGGCTTCTGGTAAGGCTTGGCGGGGCATGCTCCGGCCATGGACAGCGGCGCCAGCGCCAGAGCCAATCCGGTGATCTTGTGGAAATGCATCGTGGAAATGTGGTTGTCTTGGTTGTTTGTTTTTGAAAAAAAAAAAAAAAGAGTGTGATTTCGTTTCGCGTTATCAAAACGGGAAAAGAATTGAAAGTCTTGTTTAGAGTTGAGAAGAATAAAAGGAGCGAAAGAGAATGAATGACTCCTGTGAGAGGTAGAGAACGGAACGGTGACAGTTTGTATTTCAAAAAGAGACAGTCTGACAGGCCATGGCTGGGTTAGAGCAGACGTCCACCACTCTTTATAAGTTGGAAAGGAAGGGGGGCAACACTATACCACGGGGGTCTGATATCAAAGCTAGAAGGCCAGCAATGTTAGCACAGAGCAAAAGAACCCCGTCCACGGAGTAGGTAGTATTACTCTGTACACGCAAATATTGGCCAGACGACCACATCCCCTGTTCGTCATTCATCCAAAATCACCAAGGAGCCGGACGATGCAGCATCCCTCTGCGGCAGTGTGGAATGATGGAAAGAAGAAGGAGGGAAAATCACGCCAAAGGCACGCTTACAAGGCACAACTCATGCACCAGCAGCCCACAAACCCCCCTGGATGCGATGAAACAACATCCTGGGAGACAGTCTGGCAAAAATGGCGCGTTGGGCTACGGATAAAGTCCTGTGTGCACTTATCCGGGCCATGGACCGAATTCTAACGGCGTTTGGCAGTACGGAGTACGGAGTACATACATAGAAAGAAAGAAAGGCCGCTGCTGGATCGGGGGTCCGGGACTCGGGAGGCCCCACCGACGTTTGGGTCCCTTTTCTATCTCTCCGCGGCTCTTTGTCGCAGCTCTTGAGACGTGGTGCGCACTGCGCGATGCGCTTCATGGCGAAAAGAGCGGGAAAAGCTCCTTCATCCGCGGCGCCTTGGTGCTGCGCGGGTATTCCGCGAGTTATTGCGCTCCTGTTGCGATGGTGCCGATGTAGCGTTGGCTCAGGGGTCAGGTCAGGGGGCCAAATGGGGGGTCAGGGGGCCAAACGCGGTAAGAAAGCGATTCATGCCAGCGTCTATAAACCTGACACAGATCAATCCGGATCAATCCCGACAACACGAGTCCATACATACGGAGTGTGGAATGCCGCGCTTTCTCGCTCGAGGCCCAGACCGCGAGCGCGACAGTCCGGCAGGCAGCTGAGCCTGCAACTGATAATAAACGATCTTTTTGCGCCGCCATCATGCGAATTGCGCTCCCCTCCTCCATAACCACGCATGGCCGCTCAGTGAAATTATACGCGCCGCAACAAACCCTCCTTTCTCCCTACTCTGTACAGGCATTCCCTCGCGCAACCGAAATTGCATAACTCTTGGCAACTGAATTGGCTGGCCCTGCGGACCATTGCCTCGAGGCTCGTGGCGCTCTCCCGGGCAGGCATCTCCAACGCGCAAGTCGCGAACCAACCACTCGGCAACTCAGGCACAATCTCCGCCGGCTCTCGTCGCAAATTCCGCTCAGGAACAGCATCTAATGTGCCGGGGCCGGATTGTGTTTTATCTCAACCGGCCGGCCGGTCTCGCTTGATTGGTCTGCGCGGGGCGAGTCCTGGGACTGAAGCCCGGGTTATCCGTTCTAACTTCTGGGGGGGGAAATCGCCCGCGCGACGAAGACTACGGAGTATAGGTAGGTTAGATAGGTACATATTCCGTAATAAGCGAGTAGGTATGTACTCCGTATGTACATACATACCCATGTAGATTCGACCCTTGGCCCTCTTGCATCTGTCTCGGGTTGATCATCAGCGACTTCTTGTGCGGGCAGGCCCGGGGTTTGCTGTCGCGAGAAGTCGGCTTTAACGGAGACGGAGCCGAGGCTTTTCGCAGGAGAAAAGCGTTTTATTTTGATTGTTTATACTACATAGTTTTTTTTTTATTTTTCCTTTGCTTGCTTATTGTATGTTTTGCTTTTTCATTCATGTCACGTTCTGTGTTCTTCGTTTCTCTGCTTTTCCGTACTCTCTACCTACTCCTCTGTACTCTCGACATGTTAAGTATTGTCATCTTTTTCGTACTCTTCTGTAACCTGTTATTCTTGTCAGTTTCTTCTTTCGTGTCGCCGTTTGCAGGATCGTCCTTCCCATCTCCGTTCTCTCCGTGCTCCACGCACCTGGGGCACTCGCTTCTTGGCGCACGGCGACACGACCCCCGCATGGCTGACAGCAGATGAGCTCCGCCAGATGAATTCAAATCATGATTCATTAGGTTAGGTACGGAGTAGGCCAGCGACCAGAACGGCCCATGTGGGTCTGGACCGCGATTGATTTGTACTTGTCACTTGGAACGATTTCTTTTCTCCCTAGCGTACAAGGACAAGGGGCGCAGAAGGGGCGTAGAAGGAGAAAGCTGAAAGATGGCGTGGAACAAGTGGTGGAAATAGAAGCAGCGACAGAAGCAGTGACAGAAACAGAAATCGGAAGCAAAGGCACAACGTGGAAGCCTCATGCAATAGATCATCATCCAACCCATGGAACCACACACGCCAGAACCCCGCGAGTCCGCGACACATAATGTATGTAGAAGGTACACGCACGAAGAGGCACTAAATAGAAAGCAGACGCACATCTATAGTGGGTGTTCTTTTTAGAAGGTTACACCCACGAGTATATTCGTAGGCACAACTACTCCGTACAGTCGTGTCTTACTCCGTGAGCATACGATACATACATACCTACTTCGTAGTCGAAACTATCGTGATGAATTAGGTATTGTACCATGTATGTATGTAGTATCATCAACATCCCACGAACGAGCACCCCTCGCCTCGCACCCATCCCCTCTCTCCCGAGACATCAACCCCCACAGCAGATCGATGGGTATAATCCTCACCCGCACTTCCGCATCCATCCTGGACCCCAGAAAACGCAAACGGGTGTCTGCGCTGCAACGCCGCCCACCGACCCGAGGGGCCGAGACATCGAGCCGTCTCCATGGGCAAGACGTGCGTGCATCTGCGCAGCGATGGGGGTAAGTTACACGTACGGGAAGCAATTTTAGCGAAAGTAGTCTACCTATGTGGTTTGTTACACTACACTCATTGATTGCATACACGGGTAGGTAATATGTATTACATACACAAATCACACAAATCTATTTCCTCATCACGCATAGACACGTTTTAATTACTCCATACTCCGTATACTACTTTGTATATATGCCTCAATCTCATCGACATATGCAATGCACAACAAAGAAAAAGAAAACGTCGATTCTGCCTACCGCTCCCGTGGAAGAAACCCCCGAGTCCTTACAGGTCATGCGCAGACGTCTATCCCATTGTTTTGCCTATATTTCCTTCCTCCTTCCCGGCGGGTTCTATTGATAATTATCCCTGCCGCATTGAGCCCTGGTAGTATACAAAATGGATGCATTCGCATAAGATAAGAGTGCGAAGTGCAGAACGCGAGTGGCATATCCAACAGGTTGGGACCGCGCTCGCTTCGTTGTCGCCTGGCTCTGGACAACTTTGTAATGTACAATTCGGCGCCTAGCGCATTTTACGCAGGCGTGTTGAATAATCGGAGGATACCCTCGTACATGCCAAACATGATGACAGCACTCGGCACCGTTCGCATCAAGTGTGGTGTTAAGCCGCCGTAGAGTCCGATGAATCCTTCCTCCTTCCAGACGAGCTTGAAGCATTGAACTAGCCCTGTGTATCGGTGACGACCGCCGTCTGCGGGTGCCTGCCGAAGGCGAGTGCGGGCGACCTGCGACGCACATCGGGTTAGCCGCCATGCCATAGACATCTTTCTTGGCTCGTACATATGAGCATTGTGCGCTCTTCCTCCCTTTCCAAACTTTCCAAATGCAAGCGATTGGCGACAAAGTGGATAAAGCAATGGTTCACTTACCTCGTGAGGATACGCCAAAACAGCCGCAAGTAGCTTTGCGCCTCCCGCGGCAACCCCCTTTCCGGTCCAATCCACCGTGTGATCCCACCACGTCTTCTCCCTCCCGCTACGCTCTATGCGCTCCTCTCGTCGGGCAAGCGATGCCTTGAATTGCTCGTACAACATCCACTGCAGCGTCGACTCGGCCACACCGAGATAGCTGGCACTCAACCCCTTGTATAAGCCCCGTAGACCCTCGTCGCGGATAACCTGGCGCACGCAATCATAGCTGTTGCGATATTGTCGCTGCATGGCGCCGCCACTGCGCTCCGATACATTCTTGTCGAGCTGCAGCCGCGTCTTGATCATCCAGATGGGATTCGTTGCCGTTGATGTGGCCACTCCGGCAGCCACACCCGCCATCAGATGCACCCAGGGCGCTTCCTGGCCGCGGTTCCAGTACTCGGATATGACGCGCTTGCCGTTCCCGTAGACAAAGAAGTTGATGCTTCGGGCAGGGATAATGCCTATGAGATTAGGGCCAAGGCCTTTGAACAGAGCCCTGGATCCCTCGTTTCGGTATACCGTGCCCAGAATATCCAGCGTATCCCTCAGGTGATACATTGCCGCCCTTGCTGGGTTCAGTCCTGCCGTGGCTTGGCCCTTGGCTAGTCGCGCAGCGCGCAGCTGAGCTTGATAGATGTCGGATTGTAACCTCGTCTTGAGCACATCGAGCGGCGCCGTGACTGTGGCTGCAGTCATACCTCCGACTCTGCCACGCAGTTGCTGTCAGCTATATCCCACAGAGGTCTGCCAGAATCGAAACGAGAACCATGTCAGGGGACGACGACGACGCACCCTCCAGCCAGCATGTGGACCCAGGACTTGGCAAAGGGCAATGCTTTGACTTTTCCGCTCGAACGGAGGTCATCGTCCGGTAGCACAACTCCGGTCTCGCGGGACTGTATTAGGGCGGCATGCTCGGCGGCCGCATGTGTTTTCTGAAGAGGATTTCGTTCGTCGGAGCCTGCCGCGAATGGAGCAGCAGGCTGTTCTTTGGCCATCGGGGGCTACGCCTGCTGTTGCTCGGTCTCCTCTCGCGCCGTGCGTGTGTTTCTTGTGTTGGCCAGACTCCGGATGAAGGCGCGGTTGGTTGTTAGTTGCGGTGCTCGATGCTCGATGCTCGATGCTCGATTCTTAATGTCGGATTCCGTATGCCATATGTCATATGCCGTATGTCGTATGTCGTATGGAGAACGGTATGTCGCATGCCATGTGTCGGCGTCGTATGTCATAAGTTCCAAGGTGGTGAGGTCTGGTAGTGACGGTGGGTCGGGATGACGCGCGCAAAGTCGAGGTTGGAAATTTCGTTCAAATTTTTCCCACCGTTGTGTCACTTGGACCCGCGGCAGTGTGACAGTTGGAACTTAGAAGCCAGATCCGCCCCTCCCTTGCGCCCGTGAAACGGATGAATCAGCATCATATCATGTGACTTGTCGCCTCCCCTCCCAGCGACCTCTGCATGGCTCATTCAAGCCTCTAGTACGGTAGTACCTGTCTACTCAGCAGAACTTACAATGTTCATCACCCGAACTCGTCAAAGGCTAGGCGATTTACACTGGAGCAGCCTCAATACCAACCAGACCTTCAGAACTTCGTGTATCGAGAACAGACGCATGATGACTTCCGCGGGGGGCTGGTTGCTCGATTTGAGAAGCCAATGTTGGAATCGCTCGTCACAGCGCGTGCATCAGGCAGGCGTTGATCGCAGTTGTTGCGTTTTGTGACCTCGATTAATCCTTTTGCTCTCTTGCCTCTTGCCTTCTTGGGCATACCATGTCGAGTAACTAAAGACACACGAGGATCACGGGTCTGGTCCTTGATCTCATTACCAGGTAGTGTTTGCTTGACCCGACGAATGAACACTCGAAGTTTCAGCGCCATCTTGTCTGCCACCAAGCAAAAGGGATGACAGAATGTCTCCAGTTACCTCGATGACCTGATTGAGGAGACTGTCGTCAACTTGACTGGTAGACTCATCGGGGTAGGGTCTTTGATGTTGACAGCCTCTATTAAGCTCGAGTGATTGACTCCATGCTGTCACCCGCAGTCCGCATAGAACATTTCCATCGTGGGCCGTGGCAACTCACCGTTTTCTGGAACTTCAATAAATACTCAGTACAGACATTTGTCGCCGGTTCGCCGCGTGCTGTCCTCGCTGATGTAGATGCTAGGATTTCTCCCCGAATTACCTGAGCTGGGGTCTAGGGTGTTGCCATTTCTCTGTGACTGACTAGGTCGCGAACAAACATCCTAATGGGCTCAGCAGTGCTCTAAATTATCAGTGAAAACAAGAATAATTGAAAATTCAGATATGCACGCAATACCTCTTATAAACAGCCCAAACATAAGAGCATGACCATTCTACCATCTTACCTATGTACATATTCCAAACAAATGCTCCCTTACGCACTTCCCCACATCGGGCCGCATTGAAGAAGCATCGAGCTCCTCGCCCCGTCACTGGTCAGCCAAGCTTACCACCCGCCGCGCTAATCCCCATTCAGAAAACACCAGACAAACCAACGCCACGCTCCAGAACTCGAACTTCCAGCAGCACCTTCACCACTTCGTCAAATCACGTCGCTCTTCTCGGCATAACGTCTCTCTCTGTGCGCCATCACCCCTCTCGCGCTCCAATTCTCACTCGCCTTACGAGCACAGCAATCCTCCCCCCTTTCCAAATCAGATAACATAACATGTCTGACCGGCCCGCCCACCGAGGTGGCAGAGGCGGCGGTAATTCTCGCGGTGGCCGCGGCGGCGGTGGACGAAGAGGTGGAGGCGGCGCAGGCAACGCAGGCGGGGACAAGCCCGAGAAGCCCAAGAAGGAAAACATCCTCGACCTGGCCAAGTACATGGACAAGGAAATCACGGTCAAATTCAACGGAGGCCGGGAAGTTACAGGGACGCTGAAGGGCTATGATGCGCTGATGAATCTGGTGCTGGATGAGGTGAAGGAGACGGTGCGAGGTTAGTCGCCTTTTTTTTTTTTTTTCCCGTTTTTCTCTTTTGCCTTTTTGGATGTCTTTTGCCACAAATTACGTTGTCGCCGCGCCAAGATGCGGTGTCTTCACTTTCAACATGTGGTTGTCCCATACCATGTTGTTTTCTTTCCACGATGTGAATTTCGATCTCGGCCCTGAAGGAGCCTTGAAAGTTGAAATGCTGACGATGCGGACCCTGATAGATGAGGAAGGCAACGAAGCAACCCGACCACTTGGGCTCGTTGTTGCGCGCGGGACACTTCTCGTGGTGATTACACCTGTGGATGGAAGTGAACAGATTGCGAATCCTTTCGCAGCGCCTGAAGAATAAATACCCCGAAGAATACCTTCTTAAAAACGATATATATATATATATACATAGTCATGCCCGATCTTCCGAGGCTCTTTCATGAATTGTTCCACAAAGAGCCTCGTATCAGCGCTTCGTGCTGCGAAGCTGATGTACCGAGGTGGTGTTCGCTCAGAGGTCTTGAGCGGAGGGCGCTGCGGCAGGAGCTTACTGGTACGGCATGGATCTTCCGTGTATCTGCTTTGCATTGCGAACCCCAACAGGAGGATGGGCGACAACGAGAAAGCAAACACGTCGACGGGATGAAATGCAGAGCGCATGGGGCCAGCTCGAAGCTCAAGAAGTGAGCAGCGAGAAGTGGGATGGATATGTTGGGCCGCTATGGAGGTTATATGAAGTCATGAATAGTGGATTGATGTACATATCATGCCTGGGATGCGATACATGGGCGCGCCCCTGTCCTTCATCACTCGAATAGACATGACCATTTCTTTCTACATGAAATCTTATTTCATAGGAGTCTATTATAGTCATTTAGGTTACAACCACTACTACGCTGGCTTGCTGGCTGATTCCCTAATACCGCTTGATCGAATCCCGCTCATGGAACAGCTCTCTTCAATGTACATCACTCGAGCGTGTCTACACCTTATTCCGCGTTGTTTTTCTTCTTTTCCTCTTTTTTTTTTGGGTCTTGTTTATCCTTCTTTTTCTTCTTGAAAGTCTTTCTTCGCTTCTCTCGAAAACCGGCCGAGCTCTGAGATACATACCTCGGTAGCACTCTGTAGCCAAAAAAAAAGAAAAAGACCTGTCTCTTCTCAGCGCCACTATCCTTCGCAAAGCCGTGAGGTGCTCATTCAGGTCGTTCAAACTTGTAGTAAGAAACATGTCACATTGCCCATATCTGGTTCTCGCGCACCCCCGTCCACACCTACATATGGGCACTCTTTGAGCGCCGCGTCGGCGTCGATGTATGAAGGGCCTGCTAGACCCCCCTACCCGACTTACTGCTCTTTTGCAGCTCGCCGAATGCATTCGCCAGCTGCTTCTTCAATTCCTTGTAGCTGACGACGAAGCTCGTCTGCTCGTCGCGACTGGTCAGGCAGATCTTGTCGTCAGTGCCGGCATCTAATCGATTAAGACAGCGCAGCATGTGGCCCATGTCCAGGGTCGGGTTCCCATTGCTGTCTACTTGGTGGAAGACATAGTCTCGGAACAGCTTCAACATGTAGCGCTCGCCGTTTTCGGACCAGGCCCTGTCGCCGTCGAACTCTTGGCGTTCGTTGATGGTGCCAAGCTTGACGAGCAAGCGGGCAATGCGGCCGTTTTCCAGCTCGCGAAATAATTCGGCATTGAGTTCGTCAGCTTGATGTTGGCTTTGGTCAAGGGTGCTGATGATGTGGCCGGCGACGCCTCGGATGAACTCTTCGATGCCCTTTGAGCCGGAGGGTTGGGTGGGTGTGAGGAGCCAGACGATAGTGTCGCGAAGTTCGACGGAATACGAGCGACTCATTTGCTCGATGGAGGCGTTGAGGTTGGTGAGTTGGGCAGGGAGAACATTGGTCGCTAGACAGAGCATGGTGCGGCCGAATTGGACAAAATCGTCTTGCTGAAGTTCTTGGACAGGACGCCGCACTTCGAACTGAACTACGTCGAGAATGGAGCACGCATTGAGTCGAATGCGATTCTTGTCGGTGAGAATGATTTTCGTGACGTCGATGCATCGCGCGGCCAGGTTGAGCGAATGAATCGATTTCAACGCGTTCGCAATCTGCGAAATGTATCCCCACAGAACGGTTTCGGGCACGGGCGTCTTTGCTTGGAAGCGCGTCCCCTGTCCTGTACAAGAGGCAGGATTTGCTACAAGATGGGCCTCGGCGAGGGTCTTTGAGAGGGGGTGGTACTCTTGCACAAATATGAGGGAGCTGTCTCCGAAAGCGCGTGCTGTAAATGCGTCGTGTATTGTTACCACGTTGGCGTTGTCGATTTTCCTCCACTCCTTGACAGATCGTATAGCGTGCTCGTTTGTTAACCGAAACCCTTCCAATCTGCGCAGACAGTATAGATTACCTGTCTTGGATGAAACAGCCTTATAAATCCAACTGGGATAGCCGAATATGTTGGCATTCTTTCTATGCGTCGTATCCAGGGGCACGAGGGAGTGGTAGTTCTCCATTTGGGGGAGCTGCGAGTTGGGCATAATTTGCAGTGCCGCTTCGGATTTCCTCTGCATCTCCTCCCGTAGTTTGTCCGGCAGGAAGAAATCGTGCGCCACCCGGTGGTACGGCATGAGGTCATCTCTGTGAGGGCCAACGGGGGCATATAGATGGTGTTGAAGAGGCTGGAGAGGAGGAGCGAAGGCACCAGAGGCCGGAAAATAGCCCGCACGCGCGCTAGCCATGGCATGTTCGTCAGCATATGGGTTGAAGTGAGTACCAGGGAGAGTCTGGCCGACGGCGGCCATTGAAAATGGGTCGTAATTGACGGTCCCGTCTTGGCCCTGGCTGGAGCCATTCGTGGTGGCCTATCAAGGAGGTCAGTCTTCCACGCACCAAGACCCCTCATCACCACATGCCCGTCCATACCTGTGCGGTTAATTCGAAGCGGGGAGTAAATTCGCGTATGGCGGCAGGGTTGAACAGAGCCGTCTCTGCGTCTGTTTTCGCTGCCGGTGAAACTAATTGATCATGTGATTAGTCCCGTGCCGTGACCAAAAGACTAATATGTATATATTCGATTCGTACCTGCCAGGCCTCTGGGTGTGAACGTCGGCGCATTTGCGGCTTGCGTGGAAAAGGTAGCTTTCTTGGCCGAGTTCTGCAGACTGGAGGGAGTGAAAGAGGGGGATTCGACATTGAGAGCTTTTCGTGATCTGAGTCGCCATACAAGTCAGCATACGCGCCTAGTCTTGAAAATGTGAGGCAGACATGTGTAGAATAGCAAGTGGGATCAAAGTCGCGCATATTGCATTGCCTAATATCGCGTCTACTATCCCGGAGTCTCCAACACGTACAGATCTGTGTGGTTCGCGTTATTCTTATTTTGTTCGTGAGAGAACGTACAGCCTTGGTCTTCGTATCGACAATGACCGTAGATAAGGACATTTCGACAGAGCGTTTCTCGGTTCTCGGCTAGATCAATGTCAACCGTCAGTCGAGTACGTTCCCTTGGAGATAGGAACTAAAGAAGAAGGAAAAATCTGTCGGATTTGCCATACCGCGCCCCTTTGGCCTTGGGGAAGAGCCGGCTGGGCGCCGAAGATCTGACGATGCGAATCGCAAAGCCGCCATTGTCTACCTAATCAGGCGGCGAGGAGGCCGGATCCAGCTCCTGTGGTCGACTTTACGGCGTCTGCATCACATCAGCGGGTGCTCGCGACAAGTCAGAACGTGTCGCTGGAGACCGCCAGCGGGCAATCGTCGGGTCGCCATTGCAAGATGGCGGGGGTGAGGCTACAGTGGATCAAAGATCACGATGATGAGTGACGGGCGGATAGCGGGTACCTTGGTGTAGCAGTCATCTGCCATGGCTCAATTGATGCCGGGGCCTCGCGCCCATATACGGAGATGCAGTGACGAGAGACGTCTTGAGCTGATATTAATAATGGTGCGTACGGGTGGGAGTCGAGATCGGTGAAGGGAGTCGGGCGAAGGACACGGCGATGGCAGAGGAGATGGGACATGGAGACGGGACGGCTTGGGAAGTTGACGGACGGAGCCATGGTCCGTCTTTCTCGACGCTAGAGGCGGGGTGGAGGCTTTGTTGCGTTCTCTGACTGGTCGAGAGGCCCCACCTGGGGCAGCCTTCGAACCTGCATGCGACCTCCATGCGGAGATGTCAAGGGCAATTTGTAACGTAAGAGGAAGTATCCCTAATACGAGAGTACCATGCTTACAGTACCTGATTAGGGGGTCGAAAGCTCGGCCTGGAACCTCTGTATGCGTGCTCTTTGACTGCTTGATTTGACCTGCACGCCAATGGAATGCTTTTCAGCTGGAAGCTTTGTCTTATCTTAGATCTGCCGCCATGGCGGTGGATCACGCCGAGAGGAGAACAAAGGGGTAAGGGTGTGTTGCAAAGCATAAAAGAACTCGTTTCCCTCGCCGGGGCCCCGTGAAAAAAAAAAGAGAGCTTTCAAGACAGTCAGCGCAGGATGGGTTTTATGAGATGGCTTCTGCTTCTTCCATCGTAGAGGATACAGCTCCATCGATTGGATCAAGTTGTTCCGGAGGTTGGAGGCTGACTGAGGATCCACTATTTTGTGACATCTCGCTCGACGCGGCCGAGCTGCGCCAACTTTGACACAGCATCTCTCCATCGACAACCTCGGAATCTTACGACAACACACTGTCATATCGGAAATCCTGAACTCGAGATTCAACAGAAAATACATCGCATTCAGTCAGCGCATATGATCCTACGCTGAAGTTCTACACCTCAGACACGCCCGTCGCGCCGCGGCCCAAGTTCTAGCCATGGCCGACACCACAGATAGCACAGGACATCTGTCCCCAACGCAACAGGAAGCTCTCGAGCAGTACACCCAGGTTACCAACCAAGAAGCGCCAGAGGCCATTGCCCTACTGCAGAGGTCGCAATGGAATGTCCAGGTAAGGAGCTTGATCTATCAGCGATTTTTTCCGCGTTCATCTATGATGCATTCCGACAGACGTGGTGGCTAATGTCGTCAGTAGATCGCAATCGCCAAGTTCTTTGACGGCGAAGGACCTGATATTGTAGCCGAAGCGTTAGCCGAACAGGAGGTACCCAGAACGACAGCACGACACGAAAACCTACAAGAGAGCTTATTCGCTTCCGAGAGCTTCACGTCGAGACCAGGTGGCCGACCTCGCACCGATCCAGCTCCGAGAATCGTTCCGCAAGCGCCCATCACACACCAATCTCCATGGTTCATAGGCTTTCTTCTTGCCCCCTTTGGCCTGGGTTGGCGAGCGGCATCGACGCTTTGTCGTGCATTCTGGTACATTCTATCGTTTTTGCCCTCATCTATTCGGCCACGAGCCGTCACCAGTCGCATGACGTCAGGATTCAAGGACACAAGTGGTCGGCGGATGCTCATGCCCCGCGATACCGCAGCTCGCTTTAAGCGCGAGTTTGACGAAGAATACGGGACAAGTGAGCTTCCCTTTTACGAGGGTGGGTTTGCGCAGGCTCATGATCTAGCCAAGAAGGAGCTCAATTTTCTTCTTGTCGTGTTGCTATCGCCAGAACACGACGACACAGTATCCTTCATACGAGACACGTTGCTGGCGCCAGGCGTGGTGGATTACCTCAAGAATCCCACCAACAACATTATACTGTGGGGAGGGAACGTTCTAGACTCGGAGGCTTATCAGGTGGCCTCGGAGTATGCGTGCACCAAGTTTCCCTTTACCGCTCTGGTGTGTCTAACACCTAAAGAAGGCAGCACCCGCATGGGTATCGTCAAGCGCCTCGTCGGCCCCATGCCTGCATCGACGTACCTCTCGGAACTCCAAAACTCGGTCGCAAAATACGGTTCTGATCTGGACGGGGTGCGAGCGGAGCGGACTGCTCAAGAAGTATCTAGGAGCCTACGCAATGAGCAAGATTCGGCCTATGAGCGATCCCTGGCCATTGACAGAGAACGGGCTCGTCAAAAGAAGGAAGCTGCGGCCATGGCTGAAGCATCCGAGGCCATGGCTCGGAAAAGAGCCGAAGAAGCGGCGTTGTTGGAGAAGCTGTGTCAGCAGTGGAAACATTGGCGAGCTACCAAGATTTTGCCGGAGCCGCCAGCTACTGACAAGAATGTTGTGCGTGTGGCTCTCAAGATGCCCGATGAGTTCGCGGCGGCAGGTCGAGTAATCAGGAGATTCCCCCAGAACGCGTCGCTCGAGGAGATGTACGCTTTTGTGGAGTGCTACGATAGGCTGCAGGAAGTGAAGGATAGCGACGGTGCTTTGGAGGCAGCGGCGGCGGTAGCTCCGCCAGCAGGCTATGAACACAAATATAGGTTCCGAATAGCCTCGACGCTGCCACGCGTAGTGTACGAGCCCAGCACCACAGTCACAATGGGAGAGGCGATTGGCAAATCGGGCAATCTCATTGTTGAGCAGGAGTCGCCAGAGTTAGAGGGTGACGATGACGGAAGCAATCATTAGGAATTATAGTCAGTCATGAGAACAACCTCCTGCGTCGAGACTTTGGTGCACTACACAGTACAATCTACGCGTCACGGTCATGCATATTCATTGAACGAGTCGATAAGCCATGATCCCAGGAGTGGTCAAAAAGAGGTGTAGTAAGACCGTCCTACCAAGTCTCATCTCTTTCAGCAGGGTAGGTATGTACCAAGGGCCGGCGTTTTTAACCGCTTGCCCTCCACATTTTAGGTAGTCAGTCAGCTCGCACACGGGGCGGAGAAATCGCCACTTTTCACAAAGCGCGCAGCTCTGTTATATCTATTAGTGACGACTGACGGATCGCATTTATATTAGTTAATGGCCTGTTGGGGGCTGTACTGAAGATGTGCAACCAGGCCACACCACTTTAGGTACGCCTTGGGCGGGGACGGGATATGACGGCATCAGCGAGACGGAAACTCGACCAAAAGAGACTAGACCGAGAGCAACATGCAACGTGGAAATGCTAGGTACAGTAACACGTGCTTGGACTGGTGGCTTTGAACAATTCAGTAGGTACATACGTGGCGTAGCATACATAGGTACCTACCTAACACAGGACTGAATGTCGACTCTTCAAAAAAGTCTGCGAAAGTTGTCTAAATTTGGGTACATATTGAGTAGATAGGCAGGTTGAACTTGCAGGATGTATCGAGTGACAGCCAAATATGGTAATTGAGCTCATCGGTATGGACAGCCATGCATGACATTTGCCTACGCGGCTACGCCACACGCGCCATCCCATCTGAAACAGGACGATCAGTGCCTGTATCAGTGCCTGTTGCTTCTAATCCGCGGCTTCGTGTCCTCCCTTGCCTTCTTCGCACCACAGCTCAGTGCCGTGTATGTAGTCTGATGCCAGCCTTGGTGACAAGCTGGCCTGATAACAGCCTGGTGGGTGACCGTTTGTTTCTTGGCGGGTTTGGTGGGGTAAAGGACTTCCGGCTGGTCCAAGCTGACCCCTGCAAAGCAAGTCACTCATCAGTGAGCAAGAGTCGAGAGTCCACGAGTTCCGGGGCTGGTGACCGCCCATATGCCGTACCAACCAATCTACTCATCTACCTACTACTACCCATCTGAGATCTCTGCCACGCGGCCAGCAACGGAAGCTCTCCTCTGTGGAAATACCTCGTTGGGATAACCTCTTTTGGCGTATGAACCGTTCAGTTGTTCTGGCTTCCTCTTCCACCTGTGTCCTATCTTTCGCTTGTTGCTCTATCCTATACGCCGCCGACTTGTCGAACCCTCGTCTACCCGCCTGTGCCGACCACTTGTCCACGAACCTCGATTGAAGCACAATTTATCAACCCTGAGCTGCGCCTCCCTATCCGACCTCGTCATCTATATTCACGAGCCTGCGCTATTGCACGATCACTTGCCGAACCGGTTCTAGCGGCTCGTGGCCATCATGAAGTCCGTGAAGGGCATGCTGGAGAGCTTCAAGAAAATTGCAGGAGGTATGAACCACCCTCTTTGGCTCTCGACCGCCTTCAATGCCACGAAGCGGCCGCCACGCTGGTGAAGGCAACTCTCGGTTTCACCACTCGACGCTTTTGCTTTATCTCTCGACTGATGAACGGTGTAGGAAGCTCGAGCACGCCACCAGCGTCAGCCACGAACCCGGCCGAAAGCCCCGAGATCACGGCTCACAACAGCGTGGTAAGCACGTTACTAGACCATCAAACAAGCGTTCCAAGATCGACGTTGACAAATAATGCCGTGTTAAGAAAGCCTTTTGCGAATCTGGCGGCAACTCCAAGGTAAGTTCGCGGTACATCAGCTTCGCGCATGGCTCGCTTTGCAGCTGACAAATTGGCTCAGTCAGACGAGGTTCTCTTTCTTCCCCCGATCGTCGATGCCGCAGAATCATCTCCAGCCGCCGCCGCAGAATGTGCTCGAGTTCTCCGCAAGTTCCTTAGCAAAGATTACAGCTCGAAGCCATCATGGCAGTACAACGCCATCATGCTTATCAAGATATTGGTGGACAATCCTGGAGAGACGTTTACGAGGAATTTGGACGACAAGTTTGTCGACACCATCCGCGCGTTACTAAAGAATGTCAAGGATCGAAGCGTATGGCAGATCCTCATGGAGACATTGGACGACTTTGAGTACACCAAGATGAATGATCAGAACTTAGCGCCTTTAGTCTTGATGTGGAAAATGGAAAAAGAGGTTGCCCTAAGAAAACGCGGTGTAGGTTCTCAAATCTTCTCTTTCAGTCATCAATACGCTTCTCGTACTGATTCCAGCAGGTCCAAGTCCCGCCCCCGATTCCGCAGAGGCCTGACATGATCATGGTGATGAGCCCTCCACCGCTGAGCCAGCATTCTCAAAGCTATTTTTCCAAGTCACATACAAATACCCGCCTACCCGACCCAATCGAATTAGACTCGAGACTGGAGGAGGCGCGCACATCAGCCAAACTTCTGGAACAGGTCGTTACGAACACCCCAGCGGATGAAATGCTGTCAAGCGAGCTGATCAAAGAATTCGCCGATCGATGCTTGAGCGCATCTCGAAGTCTGCAGGGATACATGGTCTCCGAGAACCCTACACCCGACAATGACACAATGGAGCGCTTGATCGATACCAATGAGCAACTACAGACGTCCCTGAACCAACACCAGCGCGCTATGCTCAAGGCTCGTAAGCAACTCGGGCTTGGCACCCCCTCCAACGAAGACGAATCGCCCACAACGATATCGTCAGATCATTCTGACAGTGATGCTCAACGACTCATCGGTGGTGCTCAGTCCGGAGGGATGACGGGTGACATGATGAGCTCCGGTGCGCTCGGCGGCGGCAGCGGCAGCGGCAGCGGCAGCGGCAGCAAAGGAAAACGGATTGAATCATACGAGTTCACAAGAAGCAACGGCCTCGCGGCGGCCTCTAGCTCACGGCAAACCCCCAGGAAGGAAGTCACAGAGGACCCGTTTGCCGACCCAAACCCTACCACCAACGCCGGTAAAACTGCTGCTGCTGCTGCCTATCCTGCATCGACATTTCAAGCCCAACATGTCCATGAGCCGTTCCATCCGGGCTTTGGCGCAACCCGCAAGACTGAAGGCGCGGGACTGGGCAATCATCTCGGAAACCTGAGCGACGGTAGTCAGGATGCGTACAAGGGGCTGGGTAAGCTGCAGACACAGACACAACCGCAGGATAGGCTCCATCATATGCACGACGATGGCGACGACGATCTCTATGAAGCCACACCAAGGGATAAGGCTTCCTTTCATCACATTTGAGCTAGAGAACTGTTTAAGGCCTGCGTATTCGGAGCGAGTGTGTCTTGGCATGTCGAGCTGGTCCTCCATGGGAGGGGTGTATGTGCCGTTCTTGGGGTCAAGGCGACCTGACCTGAGATTTGTGTGTCTGGGAATGCAGTCGTTGAGTTGTCTGTCCGTCTACAGTACCTTGCGTGCGTGCCCCGCCTTGTCTGCTGGCAGCGAGGCGAGCGCGCGAGCGGCAGGCACCCTCTGTATTCTGTCCTATCCTATTATATCCTATCTTGACGGATTGAGGTTACCATTATTTTGCATGCTTTACTACTGCATAGTTATTTCTTGATTGTGTATCTGTTTTGGAAGGGGGGGGGGGGTGGCGTCTTTATAAGTTAGCAGATACAGAGGAACGATTACCCCATATTTATAGCTTTGCTTTTATTTCATTTTATTTCATTTCATATCATCTCGTTAAGAATGACTGATTAATAATTTTGGGTCGGAATTTTAACTATAGGTAGGTCACAGGTGGCTTGGGGTCTGTGAGAAATAACAGAGCTATAGCTACTACTAGGGAGCGGGAACAATATATACGAATGCTCTATTAACGGAACGTGTGCGGTGTCTTGGGCTACGTTGCGAAGCAGGACTCTTTTGGTTCGTTGGCTGGGCCGTTTGGTGGTAGGCCTATGTAACAAGTCGCGATAATTGATGTCGTAGATAAGGCGCTGCACCAATTGGTTCAGTTTAAAACTTGGGTATATTCCATGACTAAGGACGTACTCTGTATCTGTATATACACTGAAGGATCTGGATTTTGAAGTGATACAGGGCGCTACGGAGGTGATGGAGTACGGAGTACGCTGATGTAGGGACTTCATCTCATAAGTTATGACCAGATACTTTCACAACGGCATTATTTTCTGCGCGGCGCATGTGAGCCCTATGGAATTACTACTCAGTTCTTGCAGATTAGAGCGTCAGCCGTCAGTGTGGATGTATATCGGTACATACAGTATGTGTGCATGCGTGAGTGAATCTGTACGAGTACGAGCTGGCTTTTCTCCATCGCGTATATACTCTGTACACATTCATGTAACAGTCCCTCGAAACACTTCCACCGCTACTCCCATCATCCGTAGACCGTCAAGCAACTCCAGAAAAGTGCTTCATATTTATTTACATATAATACACAATAGAGACGCCCACCTGCTCTCTATCAGACTATGTATCACCATCACTTTAGGTCCACGTAGCGCAGCCAGCCAGTCGCAACCCACGCCGTACGGCGCCTGGAATGGGGGAAAAAGTTAGGTAATTCTTACGGTATGGTTCATGTGGAGTCCATGCTTTAGGGATGATTGTCTTCGCTTTACTAGGTAGGTAAAAATTACGGAGTACAGAGTAGGTAATGTTCCATTCATTCTTCCATTTGATCATTCCTTTTTCCATTCTGTCAACTTCTTTTGGTCCCTGGAACGCCATTACAAGAAACACGCTGGAGGGTTCCTGGCCAGAAGACCCTTTTCTTGGCCTTGGGCAGTTTCCTTAATACAGAAAATACTCACTCCTTCGCCGCCATCCTTATTAATCGTGTCGGCCTCCTTTTCGCTAACGCATCAGACCCCATTCAATGCAATCCCGTCTTGTCCACTGAGTACAGAGTGTGACAGAGTTGACTACCTACACCCGGGGGCCGGCAGATCGTGGCAGGCAAAGGAGAGACGCCCCGTCCGCAATGCCGATTGGCCGGCCGGGGGGAGGGGATTTCCGTTTTGGGATTGCCTTGCGAGAGCGCCCCCCGTGGTAATTCACCCGCCGATGCGGCGGGCAATGAGTCGCGCTTTGACATTCTGTTCCTTAGACTTTGGGGTTGTAACTTGTAGGCGTACCTATGTATGTATCTATCTTCTTGAGTTTATGTGTAAAGTTGCATGCTGTGCGATACGCCGATTTGATGTACGACGCAAAAGAGACGACCCGAAGACTGCCATGGCGAGGACAGTAAGACTGTAAGTTTCGTATCCTGTTCTCTGTGATGGCGAAATGGAGATTATACATTTTCCCCCTACTCCGTACACCTTATGTAGGTACATGGCCACTCTTCCGTGGGGCTTCCCTGCCAGTGCTGAGAGCCTGCGGATATATATGTTCTCGAGGGATTCTTTTCCGTGGGCTCAAGGGTTTCCGGCGGGGCCAAATTGCCTACCTACCTCTGTACATGCATTAGGTAGGTACTCCGTATGCATAGGTATTAGGTACCGGTATCCGTAGTTTCATCCGAAATCGTGGTCCATCGGTGAGCATCGGATGTTCATTTCCCGGGGCAATGCTTTAGAGGCGGATGAGAAAAAGAAAAGTTCTAGAAAGAAGGAACAAAAAAAAAAAAGAAGTCTTCTTTTTATCGACGAAAGAGTCCTCTTCGCCGGTGGCGTGCGCCTTGCAAGTTGCTTCCGTTGATTTCTGCCTCTTATCATCGCTTCTACTCCGTAGTCGTCTTTCTAAGAACGAAACACCTCATGATACTCACACCACTACAGTCGTAGGTATATATTCTGAAGTGCTTATCCCTCTGACACACGAGACGACGCTAGGTATGTACATGTAAACACCCGCATGCATGCAGCAGCATGTCCCGACCCAAGGTCTCCCCTGGCAAGCCGGCGAGGAGTTCGTGTCTTACCGCTGCTGCTTTTTTCTTTTTCTTCCTTCCAAACCCATTGTGTGTCCTATGATTCATGGATCTTGACGGCCGCCCAGTTCGCAAGCGCGCCTCGTCGTGGAACCCCGCCCCTTTTTCTTCGAAGTTCGAATCCGTCCCGAAAAATAGGCGGGGTGGAGGGTGGGACTGTTACATCCTCGACAAGAGGAATGTGACAACGAGATTTCGACGGTGGTATGTACTCTGTACGGAGCAGTCCTGATGGTGTTCTGGGTATCGAAGCGTGGATATCACCCGTGGATTATATCCGGCGGATTCTTTTGACTCCATTACTTGCTTGCATAAAATCCAGAAAGACACACACAGAAAAGGGAAAGAGAGATGCACGGTTGGAAATGGCATTCGGCGTAGACTTTCTCTTTCAAAACTCTTTCAAAACTCTTTCTACGTCTCTCCTTCGTCTCCTTCTTTCCGATTTCCTGCTTTCCAGTATCCCAAATGGCGAGCTGTAGCGTCGCGAATGCTCACCATTCGCTGCATTACTCCCATCCGACGACGTCACGCCATTTTGGAGGCCTAGTATTCCCGCACCAATCTACCGCCTCATCGTGCAGCAGAGTTACGCGACGTAGTTTTCAGAAATTGAGTTGTGAGCTGTTGGTGTTGGTACTGGAGCAGCTTCAACTATTGGACACCAGATCGATATGGACCGTTCGCTCCGTCTGCCGGGTGTTTCATGAACTGGCAACGCCGATTGCGTATCGCAGAGTTGCTCTAAACGAGAAGATTGTGAACTCGGATGCTCAGAGACGATTTTGCGCTGCGGTAGAACATATCTCGGCATATACACGTCATGTCATTATCCGGAGCAATCTCATGCCCAGCGGCACCAGGAGACTCCTGTCCGGTATAACGAAGCTGTCCACTATCACGTAAGTTCTATACACGCAAAGCGGATATACAGACACCCACATGAACACACATTTTGGAGAGAACAAAACATCTCACATCATGTGGAGCCCGCAGACTAGACTACGTGCAAGATGACGGCCATCAAACGACGACGGGGCCCTGGTCGGTATGCGACATTCTGGACTTTGAACAGCTCAAGCGCCACGATATCAACGTGTCAATTCAAAGCCTTCCGTTAGGCGGCTCCCAGCAAGACCTGCCTCAGTCGCTGCTTGACCCCGTTCTGGCCAAGCGCCTAGTGTCTCTACAGCTTGCCAAACCAATGCCGCCCCTAACGACCAGAGTAGACACGTTGAAGCGTCTTCTTGTTCAATGTTCAGCGCTGGAAAATCTAGAGTACGAGGACCTGGGTCGGGGAACCAGCTTCACCTTCAGTGAGGGAGAGTGCTTGCCAGCCGTGTCCAAGATGGCCCTGAAGTCCTACGACTGGACGCACTCAGCCGACGAGGTGGCGCGACACTGGAACATGGCGGCGCTTCGATCCTTGTCGCTAGTTTCCGTGCCAGTGTACAACTTCCTTGGCTCCGTCTGTCCACGAGATTTGTGCCACCTGACATGCCTCCGCGTCCATGATAGTCAGACAACTAGTCTGGAGCGGCAAGAAGCTGCCACACGGTGGCTGCACGACCTCGTCAAGAACTACATCTCCACGTTGCACATACTCGACATCACATGCCACACGCGGCTGTTCTCCATCGAAGCCATTACGAAACATGGGCGTTCTCTCCGAGAAGTCCGTTTCAGAGACCACGTGGGCTTTCGGCACGACGACGCCCAGTGCCCGACACTTTCGCCCAGGGATATCGCAAAACTAGGCGCGACTTTGCCCTTTGTTCATACGCTAGAATTTGACATGGATTATCGCCTCTGCTCGCCGCCGGAATTCCTACAGGCTCTCTCGACGTTTCCTCGACTGCAGAACCTGACTCTCCACGTGCAGACACTTCTACGGGCAAGCGATGCCCCAGACGAAGCGAGTCGAGATCGACTTCGAGATCGACTTCGAGATCAAGACTACGAATCCGCGATGCAGACCTTTTCGTTTCTCCTGCGCCAGCGAGATCGAACGAACCCCGATGTACCGTGGAGACACATGACCATCAATGTCGGAGGCTGGAGACGTGTGATGCTCCGACGGACGGGATCGGAGTGGAGGAGGAAAAACGCATGTGGCCTTTATGCTGAACGGTGCTTTGTCCTTCAGAGGGATGAGGGGGGCCAGTACACTTTCCAAGAGGACATGTGCCACGATGCAGGGCAGTATCTATCGACGGCACAGCTTTAGGAGGTGACGGCGATATTGATAAGAGTTGGCCGGTGTTGAATTCGCAGGGAGAGGGAAGAGAATTGCATAGCGTGTGAACTTTTTTCATTGAATCATTGATACCAAAGTGTGTCCAGAGCCTTCACATAGGATGGAACGGCTTTGGTTGGCACGATGAATCGATAATACCTACGAGGGGATCGAATCAAAACATGGTTCCGTACGTAGTACGCGGGCATATTTACATGATACGGATTCATCACGAGAAGAACAAATCTGGTGTTTCCATGTACATATATATATATATTGTTGGAGACGCTCCACTACCAATAGTCGCAGCCGTCTCAGTCTCTCAGACAGTATCACGGAGATTTCACGGTGGTGCCAAAGTCACATGTGTGATACCGATCGTGCAGGAACGGAATATGGAATGCGATCGGCTTAGTCCAACACCATGGGTCACAGTCACTGGTACATAGGTAGCTTGATCCCATCTTCGTCTCTCTGGAGATTGAGATTTGAGAAGACAGGTTGAACAATACTGTCAATACAGACCTGTTGATGTTTCGTTTTGCATGCATGCTCTTGATTGATTCATCATTCTCCTACGAACCGACATCATACATGTGTGTACTCTATCGCTTGCGGTTTCGTTGAGGCTATGAAGCTCAGCGTCCACGGTCCAATTCTTGTTTTTCCACTTCAAATGTGAATTGTACCAACCGCACAGCCGCGCTCGACGCTCTTCAACTTGTGCAGCGTGCTCCCGTTCAGCATGACATCAGTTCGTTTTCCGCCGTCCGGTTTCTGCATCATCTGCTGAAATCGCGCCTTAGACGACATGCAAGTTGCAACATTGCCATCGAATGATCGCAGTAACCAGTTGCCTCAAACATGGAATGGGGCCATCGCGGAGTTATCACAGCGTACCAAGCCCATTGTCCAGTGTCGCGAACTTCGAAGTTGTTCAGCGCCACGAAGTGCGAGCCTTCCTCTACGAAACACGAAGATGAGGTCGCACTTGCACTTATACAGCGCATATGACATATATGATCCATTGATATGCGCAACGCGTGAGATGCGAGGGGAGGAGTCTGATAGATTGACCGAGGCGGCGAGGCCTTTGGCTCACGGTATATAATTCGCCCTCCTGGGGCCTCTCTCTCTTCTTGTTCTCTTTAGAGTTTAGACACCCTTTAAAGTTTAGACAAGACATACGAGTATATACAGGTCTGAGGTCCTTTATCGTTCGGCACGCCTGTTCTCGTCATGTTTCTCTTCCGAGCTGATATATTTTCTGGATCATAGGTCTCGCTATCGTATCGCATACGGAAAGTTCTCTCTTTGTAGTCCCATCGTCGGCGGTCGCGAAAGTCCGCACGAGCACATTCCCTAGAGACTGGCACTTAGTAGCATGTATCGACGATCGTAGCAGCTAGCGGCTAGCTCGTCTATTCTTGCCCGCGCCTGTGTGACAATGACAAACCGTGCTGTGCCATCGTCTAGGGAGTTGTCTTGTTTGTGGAGGACTGTCGCGGGCTACACGATTCGAGAGAGCTGTTGTGTTTTGATCGCGAGCGGCGAACGTGAGCAGATCTGGCAATGAAATATTGATAGCGATGTTACAGTTCGACGTTTGTGCTGGGGCGAAGCCGTGAAAAGAGTCGGCTGCGGCAAATTTAGTATTAGAAGGCGTGTTAGTGATGGGAAAGACGTGTGTTGTTTAGGAGGGAAATCCGAAGAGAGCGAACTCGTCCTTTTTCGCTTCTTTCCATTTCACTTATCTATCCTTTTTCTTGGTATTTGTTTTGATAAGCAGTCAACTGTCATTGCACATGCCCAAGGGCTTTGTAAGGACTCGGTAGGAGGTTCGGTCCCCTCCGCGAAACATAAATGCGTGTGCGCGGGAGGCTAAGGGGCTTTGGCGCCTCGTACGGTCAGGTCAGCCTTCAGGGCAGACCGATGTCATTATGTAGAATGAAAAGGTCTTTGGCCATCAGGAGCGCTGAGCGTACTTCTCTTTGCGTTTTGCGTTTTGCGTTTTGCTCCTCATCTCCTTCCAAATCATCATCGAACATGTAGAACACCAACCGATGCAAAGAATATCGTTCACGCACACGAGCGTCGATCACATCACGACTCTCGAATCATCGACCTCTTCCACCCGAACCGCCCGTACGCAGCACGAACGAAGTACAAACACATCGTTCCCTCGAGAATTTATCAGCTGTCACCTTGACCTTCTTGAAACGTCTTGATAGCTAGATAATCAAAGTTCTCCGCGCAGTTCCAACGTATCGTCTACTACCCCGAGCCTATACCCAACTCGACCGGCGACAAACTTCTCCCACACCGTTGCAACCTCTGTAAGACGGTGTATTGGGGCCTAGAACCTCGTAAAACACGCCACATTCGAAGGCCTTCTCTATTATGCTCCGTAAGGCAAAATAGGGGTTGTCGATGGGGTCAAGGACCCTGTACGGCGGCTAGTTCAGAGTGTTTCTTCACCATTCTAGCTGCGTGGACGCCGGACGGGCCGCCGCGAGCGCATTGTCACACTGTTGTGGCAAAAGAAAATTGGTCCGGCACACCCGTCAGTCGTCATTACTCTTGATATCTGAACTTCTGAAGACTTAAGTCCAAGGATACTATAGACTTGGCTCAGTGGCGATGGCACATAATGATGGACCTGTAGTTTAAATTGTGGTCATCTCCAGACTCCAACGACGACTCGTAGGATAATAATGGATTGATATCTGCAATAGGGATGAAAGGTATTTTGCGTTCCTGTCGATGGCTTTTTGAATATCACTGCACTCGTATTTTCCGGTTCCTTTGGCTTCTCTTTCCGAGTGTAGTATCTCTAGGCAAGTAGTGTTTAATTCTCGTGCGTTCCTGTCTTCGAGCCCTGTCTTTCCAAATTCCCATGATAATTTGGCGTCCGCGTTCACTATAGTCTATGCATGCTTCTCTTTCGAAGTAACTCGGAAAATTCTACCTAATCCGTATCTCTTAACCCTTTCTGCACTTCCATCACCAATGTTGAGCCCCTTTTCTATACTATCCGTGGCTCTTGAAAACCATCTCTTTCTGCTACCTTTCTCGAGCTCGACGTATGTGTTCATACCGGTCCAGGTCGCGTGCTTTCAGTTCCGCATGAAAGGCAGGTTCTCGTGCAAAAGCAACAACCACCAAAACAAACTACTAGAACCCCCGTAACCCAAGAGAAACGAACATGTCTTTTGATTCTACACTTTGCCCGAGAACCACCACCAACATGCACCAAAGGTCGGAGAACTCCTCATGCTCGCACCGTCGCACCACACGACAAACAAATCACGAGACGCGTAAACCCTCCATCTCATCGACGTCAGCGACCGTCAAGGGCCTCCCAGCACCACCATTTCATCACGCCACGCACCCCCCCTTTTTCGCGCGGAACTCGTGGCCGGTGCCCAACGTGCTCCAACATTGAACACGTCCCCAACGTCCTGCCCATGGCGTCAAGTGACTCAGGTCGCCACAATGTCTCCAGGCTTTGGCGCAGTGCATTGCTATCGTGAATGGGCGACCCCCCCCCCCCCCCCCCTTGTCCCAGTTGGTCCGGCGTAGCCGCTGCCTAGACAATCCCACGGCCTCCGGCAAATACAACCGCGAAATGAATCATGGCATAAACGAGTGAGCACTGAGGGCTATGATCCAGCCCCAGCACCGGCGCTAACAAGTGCTAGTCTCGTACGTGACTCCCACATGCCGCCTCAATAGGGCAAGGCTTCGGGCAAGTTTCAGCTAGCTTCATGATTTGAAAGATGTCCAAATTACCCCCAATCCTACCATCATTTCATCGCAGTGCTTTTGAAGGGGGGTGGGAAACGCAAATTCTTGGGTGTGAGCGGCATGAACTCCGTACGTATCGATGTAACGATGTTTGTACGGAACGTCGGGGTACGGATCTGCGTGGACGACAAGAACGGTGTGTACCTATGTTTGGCGACGGCCTCTCCTGCAATCTGGACCACACTTTGTTGTTGAACTTGCCACACGGCTCGGACCTCGCAAAGCGCCTCTCGTCTTGAAATTTGAATCTCATGGTCGCGGCTAGGAGGCGGAGAGGGCGGCTGACCCGAACAGTCGGGTTGCTGTAGCGCTAAGTTCTAATGCGCCAAACGGCTGGGTTCTAACGCCAAAGCGGCTTGCTGGCTACTCGTCCATTCGTCGCCGAAGGAGGGAGATGCATCATGCATGTGTGGGAAATTATATGGTTCTCTGTCCTGCACTGTGTCGTTGTAACTTGTTCGATCAAGAAGATATGAATGAACCGCCCAGGGTCCAGGGTCCAGGGGCCAGAAGTCAGAACACGAAACATATACTCAAATGCGACGTTCCTATTGTTCTATCTCTTGGAACAAATAACCACTATCTCCGTTAGCAATTGCAGTTCACTTACTTTTGAAAATTGATGGGATTGGTGAAAAGGTTATACACATAGGTATGTATGATCAAAAACCGTTGACGTCAACCAAGCGTCTCTTTGCCGTTTGCGGCGCGCAGCCATCGACGATACCCCTCACCAGACCAAATTCGACACCAATACCTCTCTAGACGTCACTTGCCCAGCACTTCTTTACTCCGTAGCTTCGATGCCTACCATTCATATCCATGTCTTGAGGGTAATTCAAGTTTCCCGTCTCTCGCGAGTGAATGGCATGCATCACCAGCACTGTGGCCAGATAGGCTCTCTTCGTCTCTTTTCAATGCCTACTGGCGCTGAGCCACATGACCGATGCTGTGATGCAATCCAAAAGGAGAAATAAAGGTGTGAATGCTGGAAAGGGCAGGCCGACCACAACCTCCTGCTGCCTGAATGGCCTCGGTCGCCCCGACCAGACCATTCCATTGCCCACGCTTGCTCACACTAATTACCACCGATGGGATACGGCAACAAGCGCCGCGTAGACGCGAAAGCTGTTTAGCTTTCTTCTGTCTTTTGCCATGCTCACGAGCCGTCCCTGTTCCGTCCTCGGCCCGTGTGCAGGTCAGACCTCCTTGGAAGCTTCTTCTGGCAAAGGCGTCACTGCCGACGGACCCGGAACCTGGTTCTCCAAGAACCAAAGCAGCGTCATCTCCCTTGATCCGCATTCGCCTCATTAATGACCTCCTATCCGAACCTGCCACCTCCAGTGACGACTGTGACGCCAGAGGCCCAGAGCACAACCCCTCCTCCCCTCCCTCCGAAAGAAAACACCCCTATGTTACGTGTATTCTTACACGCGCTGATAAGACAAGCGAAAAAGCATGTAACTGTCCGACTAAATTGCCTGGTGAGGAACCCTTTCCCTCACATGATGCACCAGCATGATGAGTAAATAGAAAAGTAGCAAACAAGTATGTAGGTACAATATGCACGCGCCCTCCTGGAATGGGATCCCCTTCCCCCTTTTTTGCCAACCCCCCCTTTTCTCAGCATTCCAGTCTCTGTTTAGAGAGGAGGAGGAGGAGGAGGAGGAGGAGGAGGAGGGAAAAAAGGCAATCTCGATTCTCACACGCCCCCTCCCTCGCTCGTCACGCTAGGCAAACGCGTCCAAGCCAAGAAGCATGAACCACGCCCCCCCCCCCCCCCCCCCCCCCCCCCCCCCCCCCCCAGAAAGAAAAATTGGAGGCAATTTAAAACACGTGCTGGTCCGTCATCCCGGTGCTAGCGGCCTAGTCTGAACCGAGGGCCTGGATTTCCGAACATACGCCCCAGATGGTGGCGGCTCTCCTTTGTCGATGGCTTTATTGTTGCTGGGTCGTGGACTCGTTAGAACGCCGGAAAGACGGAAACACCCAATAGACAGACATTAGGGAACTTCTGGCCGGCCATGTGGTACATGGCCGACTATGTACATACTGCGGGCATGCACGGGCTGGTGCGGTGCGGAATTCCTCTGCGACTCCACTGCGCCTAGCATTGTCAATGCTGCTTCCTTTCCTGGGTGTAGTCTGTAGAGACGAGATTTGGTTCGAACGTGGATCATCTTCATGTCCTGGCCCCTGGGGATGGAACCCGGAAAATTCAAAAGCCACATGTAGTATCTGGAGGTTGAGGCATGTTCCTGATCTCTGGAGTACCTAGAACAAAACATCAATACGTTTGGCTTGGTCTGCTTTTCTTGTTGATATAGCTGTAGCTTGTGAGTAGATATGCCGCAGAAACCCAAGCCCTGGGTTCACTTGGATTAGGTCCCTTTAGCCTCCCGAATGCCCGGTGCTTTTGAGGCGGACTGTTCCGCACCCAGGGACTGCTGCTCAGGGGGCCCTCGGGGCCTCAGGGCCGCGTTGGGCTGGCTGCACTGGCCTGGGTTTGCTTGGTAGACCGGGTACTGTAAGCTGATTGTGCTGGCTTGGATGGCTGGATCGGGCGCCTATCACGAGATTCGCGGCATAGGATGCGTAGGAGTGAAAGGCTGGACTCGTGGTTCGAAATGTACAACGGTATCTACGTGACTTGACCAACTTTGAGGCGTGTACGTGGTCCTTTGCGAATCTTTTCATTCATGATGCACAATTCTGCAATGTTGACGCTTGAGTACTGCTGCTTTCTGAGACAGCGCCACAATGGAACGTGTCTCGCAGATCTAACTGCCTCGTTGGCTAAAAATCGATGAAAGCGGCTCCCTTGCAGCCAAGACTCAGCCAGTCTAGACTCTATGTATGATGTATGTACGTACGGAGTACATCTTATGTACTGTGACTGTTCTTTCTCGAGTCTCGGACTCTCGACCATGCAAACAATGAAAAGGTCCACCCATCTTAGGTATGTCCTCATCTGACATCCATCTCATGGCATCGTCCATCCGTCATCCGCCCATCTACCTATAAGCCAGATCACATCTTCACGTAACTCACGGTCATGTCTGCGTCATACAACCCCCACGCTACACTGCTACTGCAGGAACGACGCCCAAGTTCCGAGTCCCCGGCGCGGGGTGCGCCCAAGGAGACAATCACTCCCCGTGTTCCGCTTGCAAGCGTCTTCCTCCCGCATCGAATGGAACGTCATCTTGAGACTAGACCAGACTAACATCTTGGGACTGCGTCTTCTAAGTCACGGACTTGGCGTCTGCTTTCCCAATGTGCCGGGTTCAGAGTCCAGAATCGCGGCTCGCCAGCACGGCACGTAACCGCTTCACGGCTGTACGGAGTACGACGAGGAACAGAGTACAGATCTCTTCTTTTTCTTCTTGTTGTAGTGCCGCTAGAGGGAGCCAGAGTTCAGACTACCCTTACCCATATCTTTGGTCCTTGTTCTGAATCTGCTAGCAAGCCATCCCGCCAACACGCGATTCCCATCCAGTGAGGCTCGGGTAATGATACATACGTCAACGAATGTATCCTTGCTTCGCACCGTATTGTTGTGCAGTGGTGTAGGCATGCCAGGCTCCAGCCGCCAGCCGCCAGCCGTCCGCCGAGTCCTTCCCCTCAACGCCACATGTCCATGCCCCCAATTAGCTCTTCAGTGTCTTCAACGACTTCAGTGAATACGTAGCGTCTTGTCCCCCTCGGCCGTTGATGTAACAGCCCATCAGCCACTCGATAGAGAGTATTTCTACGACAATGTCCATTGTCTTCCATTGCACAAACTCCCTGAGCCAAGCTCAAACAAGAGGGCAGGAAGACAAACAAGTAGGAGAAAAATCGCCGGAAATAGAATAGACCAAAGCCGTTACCTACTCGGCCACAACCCATCCTCACACCCCTCCCCCCCCTCTATTGTCCACTCCGTGGTTCCGGCGGCATGGCAAACTGCGTCGTCGCAAAGTCGAGAACCAGCTTAGAACCTTGCTTCCCCCAACCGAAGCTCCTCGCAACAACGCTGCACGCAACAACAACCCCGTCTTGTTCATTCAACGCCTTTTTTTTTCTTTACCAATGTTTTTTCGCCCCCTTTACCAATTGCCCATGAAGTGCAGTTCCCCGCAACCGTACCGCATCAGCGGACCGTACCACCCAGCCAGCCAACGTTTCCGGATCTAGGTATCCTGGCCCCATTTCTCCCAAAAGAAGCCCCCCCCAACCCCCCCATGCGCACCAAAGAAACTTGCCTCAATCCAGTTTTTTTTGGCGTCATGCCCCATTTGGGGGGTTCTTTTTGCTTTGGGAAGGCCATGTTACCCAGCGGTACGGGAGGGAGGGAGGGAGGGAGGGAGGCAAAGGCCCGTCGCGCACTGCAGGAGGTCTTCTCATGTCACATGAACCAACTTGCCAAGCCCCCCAAAGAAGCCCCCTAAGAACTCCCGAGTCCTGAGAAGGCCCCCAGGATGTTCCCTGGGGTGCCAAAAAAGGCTGAAGCACCCTAAGAAGACCTTAAGAAGGCCCTAAGAAGCCCCCTAAAAAGCTTTCCAAGAAGCCTGAAGGCCCCAAGGAGGTGTGCCTGATTTCCCAGCATGCATGGTACGTGAGCGGCCAGAGCACAATGGGCAAACGGGGGCAAACGGGGGCAAACCCGCAGGGATCAAGCATGAATGAAGTGATGGTTCCCCTGGGCCCTCCCTCCCCCGCCAATGGCGAAATCCTCGGGGCCGCGGCCAACAAACTTCCCTTCCGCTCGGGGCCCCTAGGCCTCTTTCCGGCACAGTATCCGTACCTACCTAGGTCTGTATCTACACGGGGAGGAATCATTCTCACACAGAATCAATTCTAGTTGATATTTCATAATGGACTTTCCTTGTATGTACCTATCTTCTCTCGTAGTCACTGGGTTTCTATACTGTACGATCTAAGGCTCTACAGTACGGGGAGCAAACCATCATCCATGTGCCTATCTATCTATCTATATAGGCATGTATCTATTGCATCACATTGTGAAGAAAATCTCCCGCGGGCGGCGCCGCCAACGAATATTCCAACTTCCAACGTATGTAGGCAGTAGGCAGTAGGCAGTAGGCACACACATGCGTCCAACTACATATGTACCTACACAAGGTAGGAGGCTATGTAACTCCCCGCAAGTTACAACTAGGGAGGTACGTACCGGTGTAACGTGTTCGTAACATGGGATCTTGTTTATGTTCTTACAAGTTACAACCGGCACACCCACTTCCGAGAGAAGAAAAGGAAAAAAAAAAAAGGCCCCAACTCCGTACTCACTGACCACTTCCGTGACCATGAACCGTGACCGGTGATCCGAGTTCGAAACCCCCCCTCCCACACATCCCTGTTTTACGGAGTACGGGGTACGGAGTAGGCATGCATGTATATGGCAAATGCCAAAAAAAAAAAAAAAAAAAAAAAAAATTGGAAGTTTGGAACCCTAGAGGGTCA
>SRPO01000026.1:0-121824 GCA_018360065.1 Claviceps pazoutovae
ATCTGTCGACGTCCGGTCTCCGTGCGAATTGCTTCCAGGGTTGATGAGTGCAAGCTGGGATTGACCGTGCTTGCTATCCATTTGTGGATAGATCGACAGTAATCATCAGCAAGTTTGAGGAGCGAGTTGTCGTCAGGTACGTAATCCTTGGCCGCCGTCACTCTGGTGGTGCCTCGGGCCCAATCAGGGTCGAAGCGGATACTGATGGCGTCAACAAAGTTCTCAGTGCCTTCGATGCCCTTTACCTTGCCAACGTTCTCGACCATGGCTTTGTGGTAAAGGACGTTCCACTGAGCGATCCAGTTGTCGAAGCTGGTGTTAGCGCGCTTGGCCTCCTCAAGATGCTGGTTGTACTTCTTGAGAATGCCTGTCCTAGGACCTAATGTTCGTTGCATTAGGGGCGAACTTGTCGCGCAGGTACACCACAATTTCTCGGACGGAAATATCGTCTATTTCCTCCGCGTCGTCATCAGCTGGGCGTCGGTCCAATTTATTTCGAATATCCCGAATGGTGATCATGTGCACATTTGGGTCGACGGTGGTGGCGATCCATAGTCGAACCGCGTGCAGCCGACTTTGCTTGACCTTAACGGTGTCCCTTTTCGCCCTGAACTCATTGTAATAGTAGTCCAGTGCCGTTTTTCGGATTGGATCTTCGTCGGTCATCTTGTCTTTGGTTTTGGCACAGAAGGCATCAAAGCATTGGTCCGCGGTCATCATGACTGGAGTCACGAAAAAGTCATTTTCCTTTGTCGACTCAATTTCCGGATCAACCTTGTGCCAAACCAACTGGCTGTCGCAGACTGTCTGCAGAGTGTCGTACCACTCACCCCAGTGGCTCATGCTCGAGAGCTTGAACGACAGGGTGGGAAAATTTTCGGTATTGAAAGTTGACCTGTCCATTTTGGCGATCAAGGAGAAATCTGAGACGAAAGAAGAAAGAAGTTGGACACCCACGTCCAAAGATGAATATGTTGATGTGAATACAGGTAAAAGAAGTGACAGGGGAGTCTAGTATAGACTGCCTCCCGGGCTCATAACTTTGACACAAAACCGTGATTGTATTGTATGAAAAACCAAGCCATCTACAGGTGGGAATGGTAGTGTCATGGATTCGAGCTTTGGCTCGTCTCCTTCTTAGTGCGAGAGAGTGGGGCGCGCACATCTCTGTCTAAGAATCTAAGAAAGATGAGAACGAAGGGAAAGTGGGAAGAAGGAGGCCACAAAATGCAGTTAGGTTAGGTAGATTTCGGCCGAGGCGGCAGCAGCCAATGAACGTGCGTGCAGCGTGATGTACACCTGTGAGTCTGTGACCTAACCGGTCACATATCGAGGAGGTACTTAGTCAGCGATTCCGACACCATGAAAACGACGCCGAGGCTTTCAGCGAATACATTTGATGATATTAAATACCCGGATGAAGTCCTTGAGGAAGAAGCATGCCGAGCCAATCGGACCTTCCGCCATTGTCATCCCGGAGGCGCGTCTAAAGATGCACCTTCTGAATATGTCCGCCCAGTCGCTACTGAAAACCCAGATCACATCTTCAAGCAGGTCTTGCGAGTCACAAAGATTCAGTTTCATCGCCTTGTAAGGTGGGTACGCGTTGATACAAGCTTCGAGGACAATCAACACCGGACTTGTGGGCAAAGGGTGATGGTCTTCCTGTACATCATGGGCTTTGGCAAGACTCAGCGCAGTGTGGCACGACAGTTTTGTATGAGCCAACGATCCGTGGGCCATATATTCCATGAGGTACTCTCCTACATGAATACGCTATATAACGCCTTCGTTCAAATACCGGGAGATATGTACCTACGTCTCTGACAAAATCATCACCAACGACAAGTATTTGCGTTCAATGGATGCATCGGCGTAATCGATAGCATGCATATCGCAGCACATGTGCCTTTGGACCAACAAAGCCGGTTCCGATCGCGAAACACATCTCTCAGAAAGTATTCGCTCTCCGTCGTCAGGGTAAGCAATATAAATTCTCTATATAAGCTCGGTACATGATGTGCACACAACTAGCAACCGACCGGCCGAAGGCGTAGGCACCTCCAACCTGCAGCCGGTGCGGTGCAGCACAAAGCCACGAAATGACTTCAACAACATACCCCCAACGTTCTACCGATATGATAGTGAAAGGCTGTTTTAATATAGAGAAGATATGCCTTATCAAGGAGGCATAATCGCCCCCCCAGGCACCCTGTTTGACAAAAAAGAGCGACGAAATCCTTGATTTGAATGCTGACGAAGTGGCACGATTCGAAAGAGGTTCTTAGAAGCAGGCATCAGCTGCTGCTGTCTCTACTGTTGAACTCAAACATGGTAGCCCCGAAGATATCCATGACTCTATCAAGCTGCGCAAAATGCTTGGTATACGGCTCGGCCATCGGACGCTCATCTGCTTCGGCGGCATCCACCGGCCTGATCTTATATGAAGGATCTCGCGCAGCTTGATAGCGCCGATAGATAGCCTCCGGATCATCGTGCCCGAGTTCAACCGGTAGCTACTAGCAGGTGAGGCAGCGGGCACGACAGCACTGCTTCCAAAGCCCATTCGATTCGGGCTCCTTCGTCGGTTGTTTTTCAAACAGAATACGCTGATACACCTGGGGCCCAGGGGGGCGGCCCCGGCCAGGCATATCGGAAGAACGTCCGGGGCATATTTTTGTATTCATTTTGTGGCCTTGTATGCGGCCTTGTATGTGGCATCGGCTGCGGGTTTGAGGTGCTCTCGGCCGGTCGGTGCTACTGACAGGCTCTCGTGAACCTCCTCGTGATGCGCGACAGATTCGGGCCAGTTCACATGTAGGTAAAGGTACCTTATGTAGTGGGAGCCCCGTCTAGGTTGCACCAATGAGCACCTAGTCATGTAACTTATGATAGATCGTTCACAAAAGAATACCCCAACCGTGTAGTCATACGCTTGCTTTGCTTCAACCTATACATTCCTGTATCATGCTTGCAGCTTGTTAAGTTGTTATCGTTTTATCCCATTTATTCCCTTCAAGTGACAAATCCCCAGAATCTAGAACGGCCTCCCCCGTTTCTTCGCAACAGGTTTCTTCACCGCCCCCCTCACAATAAACTTCTTCCCCCCCTCCACGTTGCCACGCGCGCCCATCCCCCCCCTCGGAATAGCCCTCTCCTCCTCCGCCTTCTTCCGCTCCTCATCACGCCGCTTATCCTCCGCCATCTGCGTCTCAATCTCCATCTTACGATTAAACTCCGTCTCCTTGATGCGCTTATGCCGCGCCGAGTAACCCTTCTCCTTGACCGAGTAGAACACGCCGCCTAGGTCAGCCAGCCAGTGAGGGTCCACAGCCGTGACAGTCGACACATACACTTTGGACGTGAGAATGAGTTCGTGGTAGACGACATAGTCGGGCGGGTGGCCCCCGTACAGAGCACTCGTGGGATGTAATTGCACAGCAAGATTCGTCCGCAGGTTGATGTACTCCCCCGAGCCCTTGTACCGAGCCGCCTGGTGGTAGTACCCAGAGCAGATACACTTGCGGATCATATCCCAGTCCATCCCGCAGCTCGTAACAGCCATATTCTGCGCCTTGACGATATCGACGATTTGCTCGCGGACTTCCTTGGCTCGCCGGAGGGACTTGGAGTGCAGAAAGTGCTTGATGCACCAGCCATCGGAGAATTGGTGTGCTTTCCAGGCCTGGTAGACCTGCAGATAGGTAAGATGATCCGATTCGTGGACCCAGAACTTTTCGCGCTGTGCATCGGCTTCGTCTTGGCGTTCTTTGGGGCGGTAGAAGACGTTGGGGACGGAGAGCATAGAGACGATGGTGATCATTTCTTCGGTGCAGCCGTATTCTTCGGCTGTGATGAGGAGTTTGGCGAGGGAGGGGTCCATGGGGAAGGCGCTCATTTTGCGGCCGAGTTCGGTGAGTTCGCCGAGGTTGTCCAGCGCGCCTAGGGCCCAGAGGTCGAACATGGATGTTGAGATGGTGTCTTGCGGTGGGGGGTCCATGAAGTCAAAGTCTAGGAGGTCTTTGACGCCGAGGGACTTGAGCATTAATACCGTGTTGGATAGGTTTGTTCGCTGCACTTCGGGGATGGTCTGTAGGTAGAGTTCATCCTTGAAGGCCTTTTCGGTGTATAGACGAAAAGCTTTTCCTGGACCGGTTCGGCCGGCTCGGCCTGATCGCTGTGACGCGTTGGCTTGAGAGATGGGTGTGATTTGTAGCGTGTCCATGCCCATTTTGGGGTTGTAGACCTTCATTTTTGAGTAGCCGGCGTCCACTACATATTTGATGCCGTCGACCGTGAGACTCGTCTCGGCAATATTGGTCGCGACGATGCATTTGCGCACGCCGGGAGCTGCGCGGTCAAAGATCTTGGCTTGTAGGTCGGCCGGCATCTGACTGTAGATGGGCAGAATACTCAGCTTGGGAGCGTCGTTGAGAGCGTCAAGCCGCTTCTGCACCAACTCACACGTAATCTCAATGTCTTCCTGCCCTGTCATGAAGACCAGGATATCGCCCGCGTCCATGGATACGTGGATCGACAGTACCTGTTGGACTGCCTGGTCTACGTAGTCCTCGACCGGCGATCGATGAAACAGCACGTCGACAGGAAAAGTTCTCCCCGGGATGGTGAACTCAGGAGCTCCTCCGAAAAAGTCGGAGAAACGCTTCGCGTTCATTGTGGCCGACGTAACGATAAGTTTTAGATCACGCCGCCGTTGGAGAATCTTCTTGAACAATCCCAGCAAGATATCCGTGTTGAGAGCTCGCTCGTGCGCCTCGTCCATGATGATGCACGAGTAACGGTCCAAGTCCGGCTCATTCAGCGACTCTCGGAGAAGAATACCTTCCGTCAGATACTTGATCACCGTTTCCTTGCTGGTGTGGTCTTCAAATCGAATCGCATAACCACAGATGGTGCCCAGCTCCACGCCCATCTCTTCAGCAACTCGCTTTGCGACACTCATGGCCGCAACACGACGAGGCTGCGTACATCCAATCATGCCTACGCGGCCGTAGCCTTCTTCGTAGAGAAACTGCGTCAACTGTGTGGTCTTTCCTGAACCAGTCTCACCAATGACAATCGTGACTTGATTCTCACGGATGACGCGGAGAAGCTCTTCGCGAACCGCAAATGCCGGGAGGTACTCGCGCTGTTCGCGGAGTGTTTTTGTTCTGCTGAAGTCGCTGGCGCCGTTGGACTTGTTCATGTGAGTGCTGAACTTGTTGCCCGATCCTTTCTTGTCCTTGCCGTCATTCTCGCCACTAGTTTCAGGCAGGGCGCTGTCCTCGTCGTTATCTTTGGCGCCCATGATGTTTCCCAGCGCTGTTCCGGCCATGCTGGTCGCTTGCTGCGCCTGTTTCTGGCGCTCACTTTGCTGCCTAGCTTCCCGGACGACTTTGCTCCCTTTTCTGCTGAATACGGCCATGTCGCTTTGATAATCGCGGACGGCGGGGACTGGTTCTAGCTGCTTCGTGAAGATGGTTTTACCGTCGAGGAAGGGTGGTCGGAGGTCATGGACCAGCATGTGTACGCGAGTCGCCTCTTCGTCATCGAAATCCGCCGCCGTGTCGCGTCGTTGGGCAACACCAGAGACAAGCATTCTGTTGGTTTCCCATGCATCATTCTCCTTGCGGCGCTGTTCCTGTCTGGCGTCGTATCGACTTGCCATCTTGTCGGCCTTGGACGTCTCTTGCTGCTCCGCCTCCCATGCGGAGACTTCGTAGGAGGCAAACGGGTTGTGCGTGTCGTCTCCAAAAGCGTGTCCTCCTAACTCGTCGCCACCGTACCATTCTCGTTCTAGAGCCAACATGTCTTCGTCGGCTGGTTGTTGGTAGTCTTCCTCTTTTTCGCCTTCTCTTGTCGGCGTTGCGGCATAGCTCGACTTGGCTCGGGGCGTGGAGGATCCATTCTGGAATCTGTCGGACGGGCGCGACGAGTCTAATCGCCTTCGTTTAGGATTATACCCGTCGTAGTCTCTGTTACTAGCCATTTTGAGAGTCGAGACACTGTTAGCCGGTGGTTCAGGTCAGAAGTCGCAGTGCTCAGGCGTCGGTCGCAAACTGGATGATGGACTGAACAGTGAAGTGACAAACTGGGGCGGATACTGTAGAGTTTCGGGGACTAGACCAGCCGCCAGGAACCTCGACCCGTCTTATCGATAAACCCCACTATCAAAAAATTTGGGCGCGGTTCAATCATCGCGCTTTTTCGGGATATTTCTTCCTTGCGCATCGATTTCGCAGGTATAGACAACAAAGATAAGGTCATCATGTCCATGATCACCGCCGCCCAATGGGTCCCACGGGGCTTCGCAGCTCCGTTTCCCAAAAAATATACCCTAGACGAAAGCGAATTCGAACGGATAGCGCAGCTCGCTAAACTTCAACTGGACGACGCTGAGGAAGACCTGAACGAGGCGCGGGAAGAGGAAGAGGGGGAAAATGGCAAGGAAGCCAATGGAGAGAGCATGGATGTTGAGGGCGACGAAACACCAGAAGTCAAGTGGGTTTTGGCATCAGTCATGAAACCATTGGCAAAACATACTGACTCTTGACTCAGGTTCGACGATGATGATTTGAAAGAATACGATCTGGAGCACTACGACGATGACGATGAAGCAGAGCCGCACTCAGACGGCACAGCCATGGGAATCTTCGGCAACCTCAAGTCACTGGCGTATCACGAATCCAACAAGGACGACCCCTACGTTACCCTGAAAGATGAGGACGACGACGATGACGAACAGCAAGATCTTCAAATCCTAGCGACTGACAACTTGATCCTCTCTGCCAAGATAGAAGACGAACTAGCTCACCTTGAAGTCTACGTCTTCGAAGACGATGGCGACAATCTCTACGTGCACCACGACATCATGCTGCCCGCCATCCCTCTCGCTCTCGAGTGGATCGACATGCCCGTCAGCAACTCCGGCGCCAACGACAACGATTCCAAGGGCAACTTCGTGGCAGTAGGCACCATGGATCCCGACATTGAAATCTGGGATCTCGACACAATCGACTGCATGTACCCCAATGCAATTTTAGGCCAAGGTGGCAACAACGCCGGCGAGGACACGACCGTGAAGAAGAAGAAGAGCAAGAAAGGCAAAAAGGCCAAGGCCAACGACTCCTACCACGTCGATGCCGTTCTCTCACTCGCCGCAAACCGACAACATCGCAACCTCCTCGCCTCAGCCTCGGCCGACAAGACCGTTAAGCTCTGGGACCTCAAGACCGCGCAATGCGCCAAATCCTACACATACCACACCGACAAGGTCTGCTCATTAGCATGGCACAGCACCGAAGCCACAGTGCTCCTAAGTGGAAGTTACGACCGCACCATCGTTGCAGCAGACATGCGCGCCCCCGACGCCAAAGCCCCCCGCTGGGGCGTAGAAAGCGACGTAGAAAACGTCCGCTGGGATCCCCACGACCCAAACTACTTCTTCGTCTCGACTGAGAACGGCTGCATCCACTACCACGATGTGCGAAATGCACCCTCCAACCCCACGGCGACTAAGTCGGTCTGGACGCTGCAGGCACACGACGAGTCGGTGTCTTCATTTGACATCAACCGCATTATTCCGGGTTTTATGGCGACGGGCTCCACAGACAAGACGGTTAAGCTGTGGAATATTCAGCCGACGGGGCCTTCCATGGTTGTCTCGCGGAACTTGGATGTCGGGAAAGTATTTGCGACGACATTTGCGCCAGATGCTGAAGTTGGGTTTCGGTTGGCGGTGGCGGGGAGCAATGGCAACATGCAGGTCTGGGATACGAGTACCAATGCGGCAATTCGGCAGGTTTTTGCGCAAAAGGTGCCTATTCCCAGTGCGGGGGATGTGGTGGAGGATCGTCTGATTCGAGTGGCGGAATTTGAGGAAAGTAGCTCATCAGAGGAGGAGGGGGAGGGTGAAGGACAGGAGCAGGATGGGGAGTCTATGGATGAGGACTAAGTGGTATGCAGCGTGGCTGCGTGATAGAGGGCGAATGGACAAAATGGATAAAATGGACGGGTACTGTAATTGGATTATTTTTGGTTTGGATTTTGCAGCTATTTTCCTTCTGGATAATGTACTGCATTCGACATCATCATGTCTTGTCGCGTATCAATTTGAATACCCGGGTCAAGTGAATAGATTTGCCTGCTTCGCATTGCGTCACCCCACCATTTGGACAGGGCACAGGGAATGTCAAGCAAGCTTAAAAGCTTGATTTGTTTCGACTTCTTTATTCAGAAGCGTGGCGTATGCCTACGTTTCGTTTCACATCAAATGTTGCTATTTATGTTGGCGGACAAAAGGACAGGAGAAAAGGAAGAAAGGAATCACTTGCTGCGTTTGCAGACTACCAGGGTAGAATGTTGTCCGCAAGCGGCGATAGTTTGGTTTGATAGGGGAGCTTTCCGTTTTATGTACTTCGTAAAAAGTTGTACCTAGGCACACATAGATTGCACATGCATTTCACTCACATACTCATGCTTCGTCATGTTGAGGAGCAAACATGCACACACACATACGAAGACATTCACACATCCACACCCAAACTTTGAAACATCCCGGGAAATGGGGAAACACATGGGATAGAAAGAACCCGAGCGAGAACCACGGCTCTGACACAGGATGAAACGCTGCCATTACGGGCCGACAGGGGCACCCAAAAGAGACGATTTTCAAGGGTCTGGATGGCAGGTGGCTGGCCAGCGTCCTGACTCCGAATTCTGCACCTGCAGCTTACCAAGAATATCGCAAGAAAGGGTGCCTATGATAAGCCAACGAACAAACAAAACAAGCAAACAAACACACTCCATCTCCTGTCACGCACATGCACAAGCGGGAGAACCATCTTCTGGTTCAAGCCCCGAGAACCCCAGAAATTAGAACATCAATGAGCAAGCAAAGGAAAGGGGCGCGACTCGCGTTGGGCCGCACATGTGCCGCACGAAGGAGACAAGTGCAGCCGCCACCGAAGAAGAACGACGCGTGGATTGGACGACACGGTGTCGCCCAATCCCGGGGACCACAACGTACAAGCCACTGGTGCGCCACGCGCGACAACTGAAACGGCGCGGGGCGAGAAGCGTGTGGCCAATGAGTATGACGTGGTGCCTTGAGAACAGAACCAACCAGCAGGCGGCCGAGCCGAACGGCGGCCCTGGATCGACGCTGCAAGGGCTTTGAAGCTCGATCGACCACCCCGATTTTGAGACAACGTCAACGGGTTTTCTTATCATTTGTTCAACCAGATTTGTGAAGTTTCTACCGGTAGGTCTTGCGATGTAGCCTGTACGGAGTAGATATGTACATATGTATGTACAGCCCAGTAAAGCAGCAGACGGGAGTCAGGGATGGGGTTCGTCTCGGAGTGCCCACGGCCGGGCTATTTCATGGGACGGCAAGTCGTCGTCGGTGCGATGGATGCGGAACTTGGCAAGCACAGATGATTTCTTTTTTTTTTTGTTTCCTCGCTGCGCGATGCGCTAGCCATAGCACACAGGCTGGTTCAGTGCTCCCGGCGATGTCCAGAGGGGGATGATGCCGTGCCTCGCACTGACCGCCTTATTTAACTTGACGGGCTATACGCCTATTATCTATACCTAGACCACGACGCCACGCGGTGGTGATCATGGAACTTGTGCGTGCCGTCGCCAGGTACTCCGTACATCCATAGCTCAAAGGTGTGTGCGTGTGCGTGTGCGTGTGCGTGTGCGCGCGTTGATTCTGTGTACTCTGTGCAGTGTGAGTAGGTAGGTAGTAGGTACATACGTGGCACGCGTGACGCACCAAGGGACTATCGACAACCCACGGTGGTATTGCGGAACGTCCATCTGCGCAAGTTGCAGCTGGATCCTTCCATCGCCGGTGGAGTTTGACTCGATTGCGGCAACAAGCGCACATGCGGCCAAAATCGAAAATGGCCTGACTGGGTTGCACTGTCACCTGGGATCTAGGGTTTCCCGCAAGGGACGAGATGGCAGCTACACGTGTGTTGATGTTGAGACAAAGACAGCCTACATTACGACAAGCAGGGCGGGAGACGGGATGGAAAACGTTCAACTTGTAAAGTTTGGAGTGCGAGTGCGATGCTCAACTGCAAGCACTTCACAGCCTTCATCGTCTGCTGAATCACGGACGGACCGAACAGGACGGGACACCAACTGCCATTGGCCGATGACCAGAAACCGGCCCCGCCTTCATGTCCCACAAATGGGCCAACATCGTGGGCCTTCGCGTGCGCGCCTTGACTTGAATTGGCTTGAGAGAAGAGAACGTGATTGGGTCCGTGGAGTCATGAGCTGGACCCCCATTCCACGATGCGTTGTCGTTGCGTGTCATTTGAGCGGGGCGCCCGTCGACGGCTTCCCGAAATGGCTCAGCGCGAAAAAACCGTCTGCACCTCTTGAGGCGGCACAGGGAAGGAGCGCAGGGGCCGTGGGGCCGGCCATGGATCCCCGGAAACTTGCAGTCGAGCGAATCTTGGTCTGGAGTCTGGAGAATGGTGCAGTCGCCAGTCGGTTGCCGCACATAACTTCTTTGGTCGCCCTCCCCCGGCCCACTGCATTTCTCATCCATCTCCATACATCGCCATCACCGTTTCCATTCTTGCCCTTGTGCGTCAGGTCACGGTTGTCTCTCTCTCTCCGACCTCCGTCTTTGGCCCTTTGTCGCCTCGTTCCTTTTCTACTCAACCGTCTCCAGCGTTGATTGCTCGGTCGGTTTTTGTCTTCCTTCACTCGCCTTGCTCGCGAGTTTACTTTTCCCTTCACGCGTCCGACTGTCAAGAGACACGCCCACAAGTTACGGTAGCACCGACGAGAAAAAAAAAAGAAACCCGCTTCTTACGCACGCGCCGGACATTACTGTCTAGAACGAAGTCGACGTTGACCCTTCCTTTTTAAGCTTTGACTAGCAAACAAAGCATCCCGCTTGACTAGGGGCAGGATTTTTATATCCCTTTTTTATATTTCTTTGTCGGACATTGTCGTCTCTCTTTCGACATCCACGGCGAAGCCTCTTGATCAATCACTCTCTTCTCACTTTTTCGTCATCCCTTTTCGGAGCACCGATCCATCTTCTCGTCACTGGACTGGATTCCACGACGTCCCACACAGCGATTCACGCATACTGCACAAGCACATTGCACGAGACAGTACCAACTTTTGTTGCTCATCACAGCACTCAGTCGCCAATCGCCGTTTCTCTTCGAAAATCTCCTTATAGACGCTATTTTTCTCACCAGATAGAGTTGTAGCACGAGCACGTCACAAACTCGCTTCTCTGCCACTTACGTTGGACACGCAGCCGTTTACCAGTCAATCAACAAGCGTATCACGCCGCTTACGACCCTTGGGAACGTTACCTGGGAAAAAGTTTAAGCGACAATCGCCACCTTCTGAACATTCTCTCCTCGATTGCACCCCGATTGCACTCAACAGTGTACGTCACGGCAGCCATACAAAATGTCGCTGTCCCGCGCCTTTACGACTCGCCGACTGCGAGGAAACAGTGATGTTTCTGATGTGGCCAAGATGCCCCAGCGCAGTCACACATTTAAGAATGTTCCGCATGACCTTCGCAACAAGATATCGGCGCCTATTCAGCTCATTCACACGACCAATATGCTCTCATACAATGCGCCCGATATCCCTCGCACAGTTCACAGCAAACCGGCAACCAGAAACAAGTCCGTGTCCGATGCCGATTCCCACTCAACTTCCGACTCGACTCCTCCCACCAGCCCCGAAGTAGGCGCGGCATCAGAAGCACCAGAGCCGAATCACCTGTCTTGCTATTTCAAAACCTCGGGGTCGCCGTACCCGGCAGCGCCGCCAGTTGACTCGCGCCCTCCAGCCATCCCTGCTCGGTCGCCCTCACACACCAAGAAGAATTCATTCGACGCCATTGCACGCCAGCGACAGCGTTCGCTTTCACGTGCGTCCCGAGACTCGGATCAGTCCAGCTCTATTCGCGGCGGCCAGACTTTTTCACGCTCACCCTCAACCACCTCGACGCGGGCCTCGTCAGCATCGCATACGTCGTCTCCCTTTCCTCAGAAAGTGGCCGGCACACCCCTGCCTCCGCCGCTGTCGTTGCCAAGCAACTCATTTGCGCACTCACAAGCCAAGGAGCCATCACATCCGTTCGGACTAGAGCTGGCCCAAGTAACAGAGCTCGCCGAGGAGTACACCGCCAACAACAATACGCGACTGAATGTCATTGATGAGGAGGAGCAGTTTCTGTACAGCCGCGGCTTGAGGAAATTCAGCGCCGACGACTACCAGAGCGCCATTCAGAGCCTTGCTGTCATGCTCTTTCCCGAACGGAGACACGTTGCGCCTGCTCCGCCTCCTCTTTGGATTTAAGTGCGAGCCCGATCGTCACTTCATTTCACTGTGCGTAGTGCGAGACGAGTCTTATACTTTGGGGGTCTCTTTTGTGAATTGGTCTATGGATGACTTAACTGGTACCCTTTGCCCTACGCGTCCAATCACTCTCGTTTTTTTTCTTTTCTCGTCTATTATTCATTATACACTCTTTTTGTCTCTTTTTTTTTTTTTTGAAAAAGCCGCTTAGGCGAGCAGGGCACAGCAGGCGATGCGATTTTAAGCCGTTCTTCTTATTTGGGACTTCGTTCCTGGGACACAACGGCACACACCTTCATTTAACTTGTTTTTATTTTCTTCTCTTTTTTTCGTTTTTTGGCTAGGAGAAGTAGCGCCTGATGAGGCCGAAAAGGGTCTGTCAGCGAAGAGGCGTTATATTAAACTCGGCGAGAGACCCGATATATGGATGATGAATTTATTTGTATGGTACTTTTGGATGCTACATATATTATTGTTGGCTATGCGCTCAGATGGTGGCTGTATGGTTGGAGGTTTGTGGGAGATTAACGAGGTAGTTTAAGGGAGTGGAAAGAACAGTTTTCTTATCATATGAACTTCTTTTACTATTTGTGATGTTGATTCTATTGTGAAGCGGTGTACCGTGTCGCTGGCTTTTGGGGTAAGCGTACGACAGGCGTGAGATGTGTGAGTGACGGCCATGGCAGTACTCGTAGATAAATCCACGTGGACTTCTTTCCAGTTGCATTCAATTGCATCGTAATCCTAACTACATGTGTATGTACTCTTGTCATATCTCAAGTCTATGTCGACCTATTTTTCCACGATCTACCCATCTATGTACACACTTCTCCCCTGTCTCAACCCCATCTCAGATCTACATACTGCTTTACCTCTCTCCTTCAGTTCTCCTTCACCTCATCCTTTTCATGTATTTCCATTCACCTCAACGCCATCTACAAAAGTCCACACACTGTCCCACATGATCTTGATGCTGATGAACGGGACTCGGAGATGGATACCTATCTAACCTGTCGTGTCGAGACAATTGGCGTGGTGGATGTAGTGTATTATGTGATGTGCTCGGTGCGGCCTGTGACGCTGCGAGACCCATGACGAGGTCACACATTCATCGATGAGGTCATGGGGCACAGATCTACTTCTTTCTTTTTCTATTTCACACCTTTCTTTCCTAATAAAACTTTTCTTTTTCGCTTTCCTCTTTCTCTTTCTTTTTTCTCCGTCTTCTTTTCTTTTCTTTTGCTACGTAGGAAGAGGGGAAACTTGAGCATGCTCCGAGCCTCAGGGCCACTTTGTGATCCAGATGCCCCTTCATTCATAGGTAGGCACATACCTAGTCATTGCAGTAGGAGGTCTTGCTAACTAAGGCTTCGCGATTCTGGGTTCGATCGTTGCTGCCTCATGCGGGGAAGCAGATTTCATGCTCTCTTAAGGACAGTTGGTTGGTCTGTTGCTTGGGAACTCGGTCAGCCTGCGATAGAATGAAACAAGAGCCTACCTACTTGAGTCGGTCGTTTTCTTGAGTTACGAATGGGTTGCTGCTAATGGGTCGAACTAACTGCTTACGCTGATAGAGACTGAGGAGAGATCTAAATGATCGGGTTGAGGATCTTTTCCGTAGTTATGTACAGTTTGAAGGTTCATCAATCTACTTATTAGTACTGTGGCTCTAGATCATGAGACTCGTCTACATATGCGGCTACTTTGATAATCTCACGTAGCTAGTTGCATTAGTTAGCTCTATCCAGTGGACTCGGGCGTGTGCTGCCAGCAGCACGGAAGACTTCAACGTCGGACGAATTGAGCGGCACAAAAGATGCTCTGGGGCCACGTGAAGAGCTGCCAGGAGCGCTGCTGCTAAGGGTTGAGCTTCCAAGCCGTCGTCCAAACTTGAGTCGTCCAAGACTCGGGCGTAGGTATGCTGCCGACAGCAAAAAGGACTCCGAAGCTGAACAAATTGAATGTGCATCTGACCCCAGTGACGAAGAGACCACTGGACTCACGGCATCCAACTTCAGTAAGGCACATGCATCCTATGAGCTTGAATGACAGCGCACCGTCACAGCGATATCAGGGCAAGATCATGGCTTGCAAGTCCAAACTTGGGCGTGGACTATTCTCGTTGTATGCATGCTTGAGTTCAGCATCGCTGCTGATAACTTCTAAATTCTGCGACGGTAGTCCTGGATGTTTGCCCAGTTGCCCGCGATTCCACGCCCAAAGCTCGAATTTGAACGCCATAATCTTCTCCTGATATCTCCGTGACGTTGCGCTGCAAGACTGTCTGTACCTGTCGCGCCTCGCAGCATGTACGGAGTACGTACGTCCACGGGCTGCCACGCGGTCTGAGTCAAGACCTCCTCCTTCGCCGCCTCAAGGACGTCGATCGACTCCCCGGTGAGGCAGCGTGAACCCGGTGCGGCTGTCCTGTTGGGCAGCATCGCTATTTGTCGAGCCGGACGGGCGCGGTTTAAGAAAGTCATCAAAGTCGAACTGGGAATCGTCGTTACCAGGAAATCCCGTGCGCCTTGCGTGGCCTTCACGGGCGTGCGAAGGTCTTTGGAGTTCCCAGCTCCCTGCGGCGGCGTTGCCATCGCAAGCGGGTGGTGGAGGTTTCCCTCAATTCGAGAGTTTTGGTGTTGCGGTGCGCGTATCGTTACCAGCGCCAAAAGCTGACGTGTGATGCAGGAGGGAAGTTTCGCTCTTGAGTCTTTTGAGTCTTTTGAGCCTTTTGAGCCTTTTGAGCCTTTTGAGCCTTTTGAGCCTTTTGAGCCTTTCCATCGGTTGTGAAGGGTAGACTGAACAACTCTAAGCGCGCCTGCAGCTTTCCGCGTTGATGCACTTGAACTGACGGCTTCGATTGCATTGTTATATCATTTTGGGTGTACCATAGCATAGCGGTTCGAACGGTATATATGTATTTGAAGGGTAAAGGAAAAAATGCGCGAGAATATGCGGTTATTTTCAGTTTCGGCGTTGAATAATAGTGGCCGATGGCCATAGTGGTTGGACTTACCCTAAGTTTTCTTGCCCTAATCACGGCAGCATGTGCAACGTATCTAAAGACAATACCAGACAATGCCAGACAAGACAAGACAAGGCACGATAAGACACGACAAGACACGACAAGCAAGGAGTATTTTGGGAGAGGGGAGATAGACAAGTGATGTGAACGGGGAGCGAGGACAGGAGGGGGGAGAATTTCGGCAGATGGAGATGAAGTGTGGGACAGCTCGTCTCGCCTGGTCTTGTTTTTATTCTGAAGAAGCTTATTTCGAGAGAACCAATGTTTGGTAATCACTTCTGGCAAGATAAAGTCCCATCTCGAGTCCTCACGAGTCACAATTACATATGAACAATGGAATTAGAGACGTGCAACGTTCCTTTGGTTCCTCTTTTCTGACGTGTAACTAAATCCCTACATGACGAAAGTCAGGACAAAGTTCAGTCCAGACTCACAAACAGGCTCAAGTACTCATGCACCCTACATACCAGTAACCACGGAATAGCCAAATAACACAAGAGCGGCCATGGAAACATCGCAATAACATGTATCTAAGTACTCCTGGATTTCCATCCTTCCCTGAACATGACGCTAAACCGCCAAAAACCACTCCACGCTGCGCCTTCACTCCCCATGCTTTCAGCTTCTACTTTACTCCATCAAACACAACCAGACGACACCTGCCTTGTCATCAGCATACCTAGGCTTGGCCGTAGATGTTATACCGCTCTCAGCCGTGGTCGTATTCATGTCGTAGTCATGGCCATCACGATACCGAGTTGTTTCGTTTCCGCATCTGACCTTGCCATACGTAAAACGGCATCCCATCACATCTGCTTGCGAGGACATATCGAAACATGAATCTGTGATTGCAAAAAAAAAAGCGCCAAATAGATTCCTGATATCATGCCAACAGGCCCAGCTCGGATGAGAAGCTGAGAAAATGCTAAACAGATGAGACGCGGAAGAAACCCCCTCCGACTTCTCAGTTAAAGTCTGCGGTTCCCGAAGCAGTCGCGTTGGGTTCGGTGTGCGCTTCATAAAATGCAAGCAATCTCGACTCTGCTTTCCGTCTGCTAGCTTCGTCTAACTCGCCGCCAGTCGTTGCTCCGTTTTCCTTGGGCTTGATGGCAGCAGCTGATATTGAGGCAGGACTGCACAGATCGACAGCTGGTTAGAAAAATGGCATTGTAGTCAAGAAATGGAATATTTGTGCCTGCACTTACCCAAACATTTCACGATCCACTTCCAAGAAAGTCTTCATGGCTTGCTTGCCGCCCTTGTGTACCAGATAGTTCATATATTCGCGTGCGAGCTCCCGCTTGATGGCCATCGACAGACGACTCTGGGTTCGGAAGTCGTCAAACACCTTCTTAATGCGCTCGACCGTCTCCTTCTCCTCCTCCTCGCCAGTCGATGACTGCTCGAGCTCAAAGGTGAACCATTTTTCCCAGAAAAGCAGGCTGTCGCCGTACCATTGCGCGTTTTTCAGGAATACTGCTCTCGCTTCTTCGGCTGAGCCCTTTGCCTTCCATAACATCTGTGCCCATTCCGCCACCAAAGCAGCTTTGGTGTACAAGTCGACCGTGGGCGCTTCGGTATGATCTCTGAGTACTTGAATCGCAGCATCAAGGTCTTTCTGGCGGCGTTGTAGGTGCGCCCAGGAGACAATGACCTCGACACAGTCGGGCAGTTTCATAAGGATGGCCGCATGGATGTCCAAGGCAATGTCGATCCTTCCAGAGCCCTCTTCGAAGTAGGCCCACTGCATCCGGATACCAGGTCGGCTGATTGGCACGAAAATGGATGCCCGGATGTATATGTTGCGCACCTCTTCGTCCTTGCCCTCTTGAGCGCTCATCCACCGAGCAAATCGAAACCAAAACTCGTCGTAAAAGGCGCACGTGACTAGGCATCGATCGTAGAGTGACACGACTCGCTGAAAATCGCCCTCAGACTCTTCGAAATCCAGGTACTTGCGCCAGTTGTTCAGTTGTGAGTGGTCCAACTGGGTGACGTGAAAGTAAGGTCTCTTAATCTCAGATTCGTACGTCCACCTCTTGGAGACTTCCTGTTGTGTGGCGGTAAATAGCTCGTAGTACATGGCGTCGATCTTGGCTCTCACGTCGCGTTCGACTTCCAGTTCTGGACGAGCACCACTGCCATAGGCTGTCGACTCCGCCTCGACCTCGGCCTGGAAACGACTGAGCACATCGGCCGCAACCACTTCGCTCAAAGGCTGGGTGTGCGTGAGAGTGCGGAAACGTTCGTAATACCGAGCATACTGGTGTAGCGGAATTCGAATGACGCGAGCGTGAATCGCATAGATACGGTCCTGAGCTTCTTGTCGCTCCTCGTACTCTATATACTTGTCCCAGAAAGGATGAGCCAAAAAGTCGAGGCCTACAAGGCTGGCACCTCTCTCGAATAACCTGTGCCACAGTGTTAGATCCTCCGTAGAACCACAAGGCGGATATAGATAGATTGATCTTTGGGGAGGGAGGGGGGGAGGAGATTAATACAGAAGGAATGTGTAATGACCACGGAAGCAAGGAGCTAAACAGGAAAACAGAGAGACTCCATATCGAGGTCATCGAAGAGGGGGGGCAGACAAGCGGCACCAAGGCGAATAGAGGGAATGCTGTGGATGAGGAGCAGGGCAGATGAACAAAGCCTGTGGCACAGTGTGAGAAGCATCCCGAATCAATAGGACCATTGAAGGTGATCTCACCAGCACACGCGTCGGCAGCGACGTGCGAGGTTTTCTCTCCATGAGTCCGTAACGCGACTTCTTCACGCACGGCCTGGTAAAGGGATGCTGCTACGGTGGCTTTGTTAAAAGGGGAAGGAAACCACCATGCCATACTTACTCTCGAACAATCTGCGGATCGTGAGTTGTCTCCATTTTGAAGGAGCAGTACTCAGTCCACAAGTCAACCGAGTTGGTGATGTTTGCACATCCTCGCTCATAGACCTGTGTAGTATTCGGTCAGTGATTTGCTTTCACCCTCGACTCGCTCGGCAATGTTCATGTTCATGTACGAACCATCTCCGCTGATTCTGGGCCAGCTATGTTGAACTCCATGTCCGCATATTTCTTCCAGTATCCAAAAAGAAGCGGAAATTTTTGAAGAAACCGGTCGTAGGCTTCGCGGAATGTGGAGAGTGCCTGCGGGCTAGAATTGCGGTTCAACCCGCCGTCCAAGGTCTCGGTGGACTTGATGTAGTTTTCCCAACTTTCAAAGTTGTCAGGATCAGCTTCCTATAAGGCAGGTGACAAACGGAGAGTTAGTCGGATTTGAAAGCCGCACAAATGGACGACCACTCGACTCCATAGCAAAGGGCTGCTGCTGCTGCTGCTGCTGCTGCTTACCACCTCGGCCTCGTACTTGCGTACCGCGGCGTACTCCTCGTCGGAGCCACCATAAGAAGCAAATTCGCTCATTTCAGCGGAATCACGTGTCGCTGAGCACAGTGAGGAGGAATGGGATGGATAGAATTGAGGTGGTTTGGCTGTTCGTAAACCTGATTGCTGGCGTTGCGCGATGGGAAAAGTTGCATTTCAAAATAACGGCTGGATGCGGAGCGACAACACCGAGACGGCCAGCTGGAATCTGAAGTGGTAAGGTACTTGGCAGAGAGGTCATGAAGGCCCAGTAATACGCATGCGACACAAAGCGCAGGTACATGAAACCATGGTATCTCGAACTTTGGCGCTAGCCGCCATTCGGCGACATTCCGCCGCCGATGCAGCTCAAAGCGCGGGTGACTAAGCAACACTGCAGCATAAACTTCCCGCGCGCATCGCAAGTGAAAGAAAATTTCTTCTTCTTCATGGGCTTGTGATGATTTACCAATACATAACATATGATAGGAAGAGAATGAACGCTCTCTCTCTGAGAGAGCATGATCTCAATTCGAATCTGAAGCTCTGTCTATTTCTGACTGCCTTTTTTTCTAATTCTTTTCATGTTTCTTTTGACATTCTTCACACTTTGTTGAGCGTTTGTGGCACTGCGATTCGCATCAGGAGTCAGGACACACCTTGAATGTTGGCGCATAAATCAGTTTCTTTCGTCACTTTGCTGGCCTCGCGAGCTTCTCCATCATTAACGCAGGCCGCACTCCGAGGGATTGTCATGTACATAGCCATATATTGTTGACGCGAACTCGAGTGAAAGCGGCCATACACCATGACTTCCCTACGATATCCAATGATGCGATTTGCTTACGACTTCAGTGTCGCGTAATCACGAGAATTTAGCTCCCAACAACTGCATTGAGCCCATTTGACGGTTAAAGCAATTGACGTCAAAGAAGAACAAGGCAGGACAGAGCGCTTGGCCATAGTCGAAAAGCATTCCTCACTGTTATCGTGCAAACGTCGCTTGTTACGCCGCCTCTCTATGAGTTAAACTCTCTTGAGAGGACAACTGCATCGCGTAGGGACTCAGGTCCGAACTTGAGACTATGATGGCTTTGTTCTGCCTTGTATATAGTTGACGTCAGTTGCGTTTGAGCCTAGAATGAACTTGACTTGAAATCTGTTGGGAACCAAGTTATGCTCTTCACAAGAATGCGTGTGATCCAAGATGGGCCTTACACAGCGGTTTGCGTATTTTTTGCACATGTTCATGATTATGTTCATGATTATGTACATTAAAATGTTGACAGTGGACTAATGATTCAAAGGAATGAGTCTAGACATCTAATCCAATGGTATAGCTTTGATGTGGCAAAATCTTAATGCGCTGACTTCAACTCGTAGCCGGCCACAACAAGTCTACCGCAGCATCGATCCGTTTACTTCTTATCCCCCGTGTTGTGAATTACATTAGGAACAGCCCTCTCGACACTCTCTGGCAGCTTCTCCTGAATCTTCTGAGGCACTATAGAGTCGGCACCACCGCCCTTGGCGTGGGTCTTGTTGGTTGACTGTCCACCATCGCCCTTGGTAGGATGGACCTAAACACGCAACTTGTCAGAAGAAAAATGTCAAGATTTAAAATTCGAATGTATGTACCTGATCAGGGATGGCTTCTTGCACATCCTGGGGAACCTTCTTCTGAACACTCTCAGGGACTTTGGAGTCACCACGGGTAGAGCTAGCCATTCTGAACGTGGGGTTTTTGAAAGAAGTTTGGAATACTGAAGTTCTTGACAAATGATGAATTCGGTTGACAGAGCTTGAGCGAAACATGGTGAATGGAAGAGAAAAATTCTGGTTATTGCGGACGAGATACCTGCGTATATATACGTCTTGTAGTCTCCTGAGAATGAGGCAAAATCTGAGCAGGATGGAGTATTCGACTACGTTATATGACGAGATATCACTTCCTATTCACGTCATCTCACCTTTGAAGCGGTCATCGATATAGGTCGCCGTTCAGATTAATGTACACGTGGGTCGTTCTTGGATTGCTTATTACATATTATCACTCCGTTGAGGTACAGGGACAATGGAAGGTTCTTGTGGCAATGGAGCCTCAGTACCACGTACCCGATGTACACAGTTGTCAGTGTCAGCATGACGAGACCTGTATTTCATCGTCTTATAAATAGGTCCACTGCCTGGGTGCCAGTAGGCAAGCCATTTGAGTTTGGAACAAGTTGTTCGTCTGGGGGCGGATGGGAGTTGGTGACATTCCAACGCCTTGTGGCGTCATGGGTTTGCATGAGGGCCCATGACTCCGAAATGACACCGCCATCGTCCTTAGCCTGTGTAGGCTTAATACCTATACGAGAGTTCTTCATGGTAATGTGAGATATCATAAGGGCACCATATAGGTAGGTACCTAGTCAGCATGCTTTCGTGGCGATTGCACCCTTGGAGAGATAGGATGGATGACTTTCGTGTGCGTGATGGGTCAGCAGTTTGTAACCGAGAACGTGTTGGAGAAACGACGCGACAACGGGGGGACGCATAGCTATCCACCTCGAAATGCTTCAGTCACCCTAATAAAGCTGTGTGTCTCGAATGTGGCCCTTTTGCGTCCATCTTTGCCATTGTCTTACCAGCCTGTCGAGAAGCGTCGCAGAAAGTCAATTTATCTTTCTGAACATCTGATACGGACACTGATTCCGTCATGGGGAACTTCACCGTGGGGGAGCGGCGTGACGGTCGAGTCAGCGACCCCATCGACGTCATTTCTCCAACCTGCGACCGCCTTTGCCCGCCTCCAACAAAGAGGCCAGACAAACAATCGCCCCTAGAGCGCAGTCGAAGCGCAGCCAAAGCGCAGTCAATTCTCACGCCTTGTCCCTTCGCAGCAGACATCGCATATCATGGATCGCAGGCAGATCTAAACCAAAGACACGTTGCTCAGAGGTCCAGCCACTTCCTCCGGATCGGCCGACCGCCAATGCTTGCGCCAGCTCGATGGAACAACACCAAGGCTCGTGGGCTGTGCAGGCTCCCGCCCCCGAGAAATCGAGCGAGCTCTACATCAGGGACCATCCTCACCGGTCCATTGCGATTGTATCGTCTTCGCATGCGCTCATCCTTCGCTACAGCGCCGCTGCCAGCGCCGGCCCCGACGCCCACGCAGCAAAGTGCATGGTGGAGTTTGCGGCTCTGTCCAGACAGCTTTTGAAGGACTACCGGCCCTTGACGCCCCGGCCTGTGTACGGGACATTAGGGTTGATAGCTGCGAATGGCGAAGTGTTCCTGTCTGTCATCACGCGCGCCATTCGGGCTGCGACCGTGCGACCGGGCGAGACGGTCGAGAAGATTTCGACGGTCGACTTTTACTGCTTAAGCAGCGCAGACTACGATGACGTGGTGCCGCTGGATGAGGCTGACGTTTCCGATGCTTCGTCGACGTTGAGCGGCCAGTCGGGCTATGGGCAGAGTCTCGGTCGACGAGAGGTGTCCATGGAGCATCCGTGCCGTGAGCTGCGGAAGCTTCTCAGCAACGGGTCGTTCTACTACAGTACCGACTTTGACTTGACCAACAGGTTACAGGACAGGTCAGTATCTGCACGTTGAGCTCTGATCAATCTTCTGGACATCGACTTCAAGCTAACACTCTAACCGCAGATCCATCAACTCCAACTCGTTCGATATTGACAACTTTGACGATACATACCTATGGAACTCCTTTATGATCCGACCACTGGTAGAGTTCCGGTCTCGCCTGATGCCACCTGAAAGAGAAGCCCTGGACTCGTCACGCATCCTCACATCTGCCACACGGGGGTTCTGCAAGACCATGACCATTCCACAGAATGCGTCTCCCATTCGACAGTCGAGAAAGAATGGCAATGGGATGCCATCGTATTTCAGCCTGATATCCCGGCTGTCCTGCCGCCGCGCAGGAACTCGGTTCAACTCTCGCGGCATCGATGACGATGGTAACGTGGCCAACTTTGTCGAGACGGAAACTATATTCTGCAGTCCAGCAGGAACATTATTCTCTTACGTGCAAGTCCGCGGCTCTGTCCCCGTGTTTTGGGAACAGGCCGCCGACCTGCTGCCCGGCCGACAGAAAATAACCGTGACTCGGTCTAAAGAAGGGACGCAGCCCGCCTTCGACAAGCATATCGAGGACTTGGAGCAGATATACGGCGCCGTCCACATCATCAACCTCCTGAGCGATACGAAACCGGCCGAAGTAGAGCTGAGCGACCTCTACCGTCATGCCATCCATCGCTGTCCATATAGCCAGTCGGAAAGTAGCTCTGCTGAGCATGCTTTGCTCAAAGAAACTCACTATGATTTCCACGCCGAGACAAAGGGTCCTGCTGGGTACGAGGCCGCCAAAGATATTCGACGACATACCGAAGCCTCGACCGACGGCTTTGCGTATTTTCTGGCCGAGACAGACGACGACGACTCGGCAGAACTTGGGGCTGATATGAAACGAATGGTTGTCGTGCTGCAGCAAGAGGGCATCTTCCGCACCAACTGTCTAGACTGCCTGGATCGAACGAATCTCATACAAACGATCATTTCACAAATGGCCGTCGAGGCATTCCTCACGCATAGAGGCGAATTCGCCACTTCGGATTTCTGGATGCGGCATTCCAGCCTCTGGGCAGACAACGGCGACTCTTTGTCCAAGATCTATGCCGGCACCGGCGCGCTCAAGACGTCGTTTACACGCCACGGCAAGATGTCCCTGGCGGGAGCTATGGCTGACATGCGCAAATCAGTGCAGCGCATCTACCACAACAACTTCATCGATCCGTCGAGACAAGTCACGATTGACATGCTCCTCGGCAGACTGATTCAGCAATCTCCCGTGCACCTCTTCGATCCCATTAGTGATTTCGTCTCCGTGGAACTAGTCAAGCGCAGCGACGAGTTCACCTCCTCAGACACAATCACCATCTGGACTGGCACCTTCAACCTAAACGGTAGGACCGACGGCATCGACCACGACCTATCGCCGTGGTTGTTTGGAGCTTCCGCCGGTTCCTCAACAGGCGGCGTCGAACAGCCAGACATCTACGCCGTCGCTTTCCAGGAAATCGTCGAACTCAGTCCGCAGCAAATCATGAACAGCGACCCTTCACGCAAACACATGTGGGAAGAAGCCGTGAAGCGTGCCCTCAACCAGCGGCAAGCCAGCCTAGCCGGCGAGCGCTATGTCCTCCTGCGGAGCGGGCAACTCGTCGGAGCGGCGCTGTGCATCTTTGTCAAGACGTCGCGATTGAAGCATATCAAGAACGTGGAAGGCAGTGTTAAGAAGACGGGTCTGTCCAACATGGCTGGGAATAAAGGCGCCGTGGCGATTCGATTCGATTATGCGAATACGCATATTTGCTTTGTTACGGCGCATCTGGCGGCGGGGTTTTCGAATTACGAGGAGAGAAATAGAGATTATGCTACGATTCATCATGGTTTACGGTTTCAGAGGAACAGAGGCATCGAGGATCACGGTAGGTTACTTCTTCCCCTCGTTCAAAATGTTACACCTACGGATGGACAAAGGGACAAAATAAAACAAAATGAAGAAGTACAGCGGGAGTAAATGAGCTGACATTGCCTGAAACAGACGCCATTCTCTGGATGGGAGACTTCAACTACCGCATCGGTCTGGGCCTTGAAACGGCCAAGGCTCTCGTCAACAAACGAGATTTGGCCTCGCTGTATGAGAATGACCAGCTCAACTTGCAAATGGTCGCAGGGCTGGCGTTCCCGTTTTACTCGGAAGCTCGGATTGGGTTTATGCCGACGTACAAGTTTGATGTTGGGACCGACAACTATGATAGCTCGTAAGTCTTTTTGAGCCTTTCTCCTCATGAGGTTTTTCTCTACGGTTGGCTTTTGTTAGTGGATGAACTATGGTCAGAATAGAGAAAACAGGGAAGGAGACGAAGACGATGAGGAGCGCCAGAAGGAATAGAAGGGACCTTAAACGACACTGCTCCGTCAACAGATATTAACGAATTTGCAGTGAAAAAGCTAGGATCCCAGCATGGACAGACCGCATCCTCAGAAAAGGCTCCATTCTACGACAGCTATCCTATGACTCCGCACCCCTTCGCTTCTCGGATCACCGTCCCGTATACGCCACCTTCGAGTGCCGAGTCAACATTGTCGACGAGGAAACCCGCGAGACCATCAGCCGAGAGCTCTACCAACGCCGCAAGGCAGACGTCGGCGACGCAACAGCCCATTTCGGTCAGGGCGAAGATTCCGACGACGGGGACTTAATCGGGTACGACTCTATTGAGCCCGGCCTGCCGCCCGCCAGCTCTGACCGGCACAAGTGGTGGCTGGACAATGGACAACCTGCGAGGGCACAGATGGCGGTGCCCAACGGGCGGGATGGTTTGCCCATGGCCCTGAATCCACGCCGGCCGTCCAATCCATTCGGCCTGACAGATGAGCCAGATTGGGTATCGGTGTCGACGCCGAGGCACTCGACTGGGTATTCCAATTCCAGCTTATCGAGCTCGCCATACGAAAATGTCTTGCATCCTATGGCAGCGCTGGCATCTTCAAGACAGAGACTCTCTCAGCAGCACATTCCGAGGAAGAAGTTGCCCCCGCCGTACGATGCTGCGAAACTACCAGCCCAGGTAGGCAGACTGAGAATAGACGACCACGATGACGCCAACAGCCAGAGCATGACATTATTCGAGAGCCACTCCAACACAGCATCAGCGCCTCCTCCTCTACCGCCACCAAGAAGACATACAGCCGTTTCGCCCAAACCAACTCCCCTGGGGCCGACGTCCTTTTCAGGCGCCAATCTTACCAGGACACAAACTCTGCCGTATTCACCAATGACGCCCTTCTCCGCGGCGGCAGTGTCCACCGCGACAGCATTGAGAACAGCATCTACGACAGCGTCTGCCACATCGCAGGTATCACAACTGTCTCAGCAGCTCACGAACAAGAGTAGTAGCAAGACCGGCAAATCGCCTCCTCCAGTAGGCAAGAAACCCGCACACCTTGCTGCGGGATCATCGCCTCTGCTGCCGTCGCCGTCACCGTCGCCGTCGCCCTCCTTGCTGTCTAATAGTTTGGCTTTGGCAGCAGCGGGGGACACACAGCGGAAACCAGTTGGGGTAGCACAGCAGCAATCGTCGCAATTAGTAGCTGGACAATTGTCCGGGGCGATGAATGGGGGGTCGCATGCACGGAACCATGTCCAACCTGCGGTAGGCCTCCGCGGGCACCAGCAGAAGCAGAAGCAGAAGCAGAAGCAAATACAGGGGCCGGGAGGTGCGTTGGTGGACTTGCTGGATGCGCAGGTTGATGAGGGCGGGGAGGAGGTTATGGGGGGATGGGAGGCCTTGAAGCCGAGTTCGCGAGCGTAGACTTGATTTTCCGACTCATGGGGAGGCGGGTGGTTACAACTTACTGGCGTTATGCCGCACGCGTACATACATACCTAGTTCATGATTGATGCTGTGGACGTTGCCGTTGCTGGGTTGCCGGTCTATCTTGCCGAGATGCGCTTCCAAGTTCCAGCCCGAGCTTCCATCGGTCAGACAACCTGCGCGATGTGGAACCTTGCTAGCGTTTGTGATGCATAGCGTCCTCGAGTTTGACGACGTTTCAATTTAATCTCGGTTACGCGACTTGTGAGATGTGATGGCTCGTTGCTTTGAGGCGTGTCGGTACGTGACATTGCAATTTGCGTGTCTTCTCGAACATGAGGAGTAGACGCGCAGAGAATCTCCTAGGCCTGGCGACACCACGTAAATGGCTGCTCTGTGTAGCCTACGGGCCGCATTATCGGGCACAATTCATGCCAACTTCCAAAGCATGAAGCAAGCGGGATGATTTCGACTCGTATCTTCTTGGCAGGCCCAAGGTTCGTGCATGTAGGTAGCCGATGCAAAGACGGTGAGAACGAGTGTGGACAGCGAGCCACTGGCGAAGAAACAGTCTTGACTCTTGAGTCTTGATGCAGATGGCACGCACTTCAACCACCTAGTCTGCGGCAACGAGCAAAGCAGACGAAGCTCACGAACGGGTCCAGATGCTCAGAAGTTAGAAACTCAGGAGCAGAACGCAGAGGAAGAATGCATTGCTCCGTAACATACTCCGTACAGAGATTAACTTGCCCATCGTCAATCGTCCGCAATGCCTTCGCGAGTTGCATGCATTCTTCCCAAACAACCAATCAGAGACCCCTGACACCTCACCGAGCCGAACTCAATGTCCCACTCTCTGCCGTGCGTTCGTCCAGTCAAAAGTCGGGAACCTCAGATGCTCCGTATCATTCCGTATGGCAACGAACCCCAAAGCCGACTTGATTGCTGAGCACATGCCATTCGATGTGAAGTTGTAGTTAATAGTGCCACTTTTAAGTTTTCTTCCATCTTCCTTTCATCATAATTAAATAGAACGGCCAACTGGCAGTCTTCTATAAACGCGCCAGTGGCAGTCTAGAACAAAACACAACCCCAAGCAGCATCTCATTCTCATCCCGTCGTTCGTCTCGCCTACGCGACCCCCCTGTCTTCATCTGGACCAAACAGGGACGACAAATTAACGTCCCATACTCCGTAATCCTTTCCGCTTCCTCTCGACTCTCGCGTCTTTACAGGACGACGACGCCTCAACCCCTTGTCCACACACCGCCATTCCTCCGAAAAAGCCTTAACTCCATCGCAGGCAAGCTCCATTCAAGAAGTCGCGTAGCGCTTTTAAAGCTGTCTTCAGGGACGGCCCGCGAAGAAGAGAAAGATAACAAAACGAAAAACGTAATAGATTTCCCTTTTCAGTGTTTTGCTTCTTGAACAGTCCTTGGCCCTTCCATAAACTCGATACTCCGTACTCCGTACTCCGTACACTTGCGTTTTTTTTTGTTCGTTGACCAGACTGGGGGTGCGCCAGCAGGGCCCTCTTTGCTGCACCAGAAGGAGAACTCGTGAGTCGTCACGCAATATTCCGCTGTGGGGAGAACCTTGAGGGTGCCTCGTTTGAGAAAGAGAGAAGAAGCGAAGAACAAACTCTGGAAAGAAAAAAATTAGAACTGGGAAACTAAATCGCTAAAACAACCCTAAAACAAATTACACAATACCTACCTACCTACCTACTCCGTACATACCTACCCATCTCGACAATCAAGACAACGCACTTCGTGGACCCCCACCAGGCTAGACTAGCCGCAGCTGCTAACTAGTCCGTGATAGCATCGCATCATCTTCTCAAGCTTGGATTACTTCTTCGCCCGTATTCCCCCCCCCCCCCCCTTGCCAGCGGGAAGGGTGACGAGCTTCCGTCGTCGAGGCGCCCAATTATTTCCACCGTGACTACCACCACGACTTTTATGTTTCTTTGAGTCGAGACTGATTGTTTTCCGCGCCGTCGAGAATCCCGCCTCTTGTGTCTGTCACACATTCTTTTTTTCACAATGGCCACACCATCGAGGACCATATCTGCCTCGACGCAGAACCGCATCATGATCTGGCGGTCCGAAGTGGCCTCTGCCGTTGACGATGCGGCGTCGTCTGCCGCCAGTTCCACCGGCCACACGGCCTCACTCTCCGATGGGCACTCCTCGGCCGGGCGCTCTTCGTCACGCAGTGCCGTGATAGCCCGCGGGCGGCGCTTCTGGCATCGCCTCACCCGGCGTCTCTCGGGGGGACGATTCGGCGGCATGGACGAGGACATGTTCCAGCGGGAGCATATGACGCGGACGGCCATGTATCGCGCGCCTCCGCCGGCTGATGCCCGTGGCGTGTTGGCTACGGAAGAGCGTGGCCTGGATCTGGATATGGGGGACGAGGAGAGCAGTCATGCGCGGGGGGGCTTGCGAGAGAAGCAGGAGCGTTTGGAACGGGCTGCTCGGCTGCTGGAGCAGTAGTAATGAAACAACGACATTTATACCTACTCTACAACTACATACAATGACAACTCCGAATGCGACTGCCATCACATAACAACTACCAGCCACTACAACAACAGTCCCAACGACATTTTTTCGAATCAGCACAGAGAGAAACAAGATTTCACTGCAATCGACAAATTCCCTTACCGCTCCGGAGCACACACAGTAATCTCGACGCGAGCCAAAAGAGAAGGAATCAACTATTTAATGAGCGTTCTTCATGGCACAGTAACGAACTCTTATATATACATAATCTCCCCTTACGCGATTTTGGAACACAGCCTACCGGTTAGGACAGGACAAGCAAAAGGGCGGTGACGACGAATTTGGCATTGAATCTCTTTCCGCGTGTATTCTCTTCTTTCATTTTCACACACAATCTATCTTCGCAGTGGATATTTAGCGTTGGTTTCCCACATGCAGCGTTCTGGGTATGGAGTCGGGCTTGGCAGGCGCAGTCCATGTTTTACTGCACGTATCATGTTCATTGGCACGCCATGTGTATTGGCCTTTTTAGCACCCTTCACCATGTAAGCCATTATCATGTCATTGATAAGGTGTAATATACACGCACTTGTGCAGAAGTAGGGTCTCTGCGAGACTATGAGTGAGTTTTTCTTGCATGCTATTACGGAGTATTTACCAGAAGGGCCAGATCGTACTTGTGATTAGTGTGACGGCCTCCGACTTCGGAACACTCGAGAAGGGGTTGAGGAGCGTGAGTCGTGACTCGTGACCATGCCTGCAATGGAAGATGCCGTGGTTCCAGTCTCGCGTGACAGCAAAAGAAAAAGAAACGAAAGATAACGAGCCAATATTCAAGGCAATGCGACGTAAGACGTCCACACGACTCACGAGACCACTAGGTCCCAATTAGGTCCGCCTCTTTTACAGACTGGTCCAGGTGCGTCTGCGAACCAGTACCTATCTAACAATGTGATGGCTTCGAGCATTGGCTTATCGCCTTCCTTTGTCACGGAGTAGCTGCCCCCCGCAGCTTTCCTATCTTCACAAGCACCATCTATTCATGCTCTGTAGTAGCTACATAGTCTGTGAACGCACCTAGGCCAGCCTCGTGTATTTCTGATGGCCCAATGTTGCTCATTTGCCTGAGTGAACCACAAATGCGTGTAATTTGAACCGCCTCACAAGAGAAAGATGGGTGGAAGTTAAGGAGCTGGCCCCGCGTTATGGTCCGTTTGAAACTTGAGAGGCTGTGTGGGAACGAACTCCACAAGGAAGTACGCCGCATTGTACTCCGTACATAAAGAAAGGTGGTGATTTTCGGACTTTCTCTGTCTTTCATATTCTGAGTTCATACGTTTGGACCGAGAGATGTTCGGCGCCTGTCCCCATTCTATGTGCTGTGACATGACATGAAAGATGGCCGTCCCAACCAATCTTTACTGGGGGCGATCCTCTACACAATACACATTCCAACTGTCAAGTCATCCTCTGCATTTTCACCAGACAAGCGTGCGATACCTACAAAAGACCGATAGACTGCGCTCTTTCAAACCTCCCGAGATAAACCAGACCACCACGGTAGAGGACATCATGACAGAGAGAAAGATATTCATCATCGGAATGGGTGGTGATTTTGCCCCCGGTGTCCTGACCAACAATGCCACATCAGGGGCCAGAGCGACGTGAAAGTCTCCCGGTCACCACTATTGAGCGATTGAGGAGCCGTATCTGGTAGGGAGGAAAAAGAAGAAGCCGAGCTGGAAATCTTCCGTCGCGTTGAAGGAATGCGCGACTTGGCTGGCAATCGACAGAATACCGATCAAGACCGGGGGTTGGGATGAGACGCATTTCGAACGAGCTACATACACACCATAATGGCCGTTCTGTGAGTCGAGAGGGAAGAGAGGCCTGCGCTGAGCCAAGACCCGAAGACGCAATCGGACAATCACGCGAAAAAAAAAAACGCAATACCAGGCCCTCGAGGAGCAAGAAGGCCCAGATCGTGTAGGAACTGAGGGACTCCAAGAAAGAAACATCCCGAATCCAGAGAACATTCGCCCCTAGAGAAAATCGATAGAACTCTCACATGGGGGGAACTCTAAGAAGTCGACCAGACTACCAGACCCCAGGATGACTAGATGACAGTACCGCGCCAAACTTGAAAGCCTGACGAGCGCATATCGTAACCGGACTCGACTCACCCTCAACGAAGAGTGGTTCGTGACGGGAAACTATCCGTCGCCGCGCAAGCACAAGATCTTAGGACGGACGACATGGACTTGTGAGGACAAGTTAGACAACTAAACAGCAAACAACTGGATTGGCAGATGAAGAACGAGTGGCCAGGTCTCAAGCACAAGTACATGTCTCTACAGCTACGCTATATGTATTATTTGACACCTCGTTCGCGAAACAACAAAGATAGGACTAAGGAGTCTCCCAGATTGGTATGTTAATACGGTGTGATTCCTGCAACGAGCAAAAGAGTCAATGATAACCGGAAGTTCTCATCAACTGGTGACATCATGGCATAGAAGTCGACCAAGAACCACAACAAAATCCAATTTGGGAGCTCAAGTCTTTATTTGTTCGTGAATGAGCCCGTTGACAAACACATATATGTAGCGCAGCCGTTAGGACCGAGTCAGTGAGTGATTCAAGCTCGGCTTCTCCTTTGTGGCCTCCCAGAGCCCTTACCAGACTAGTACCTAATACCCAGTTTGCTCAATTGTGGTGGGTGATGTGGTAGCGCTCTCGGCGTCCTGATTAATCGAGATACCGGTCCTTCTTGGGGGTCCAACTTTGCAGGTCTCATCCCTGGACCCTGACATGGCATCATCGGTCAAAAGTTGACGGGTTCGTCGCATCTATCCAATCCAGGAAATCTTCCCTGGGGGATGGATTTGTGTTCTTTCTGCTTCCTGAGGACTTTATAGTACTCCTCCTCAACGATCTGGGTGTATTCGCAATGCTTCTGAGGAGTCTGTATATTTGTCTTTGCCATGTTGCGTTGTCCGTGGTGCGATTCAGTCGATTTGGCTAGACGTAGCTTATAGATGCCGTTCTTCTTGTAGTTCTTCTATAACCATGCATTCAACCACGCAACGGCACATGATGCCTATAAACGACCAAAATATAACCCCGAAACGTCGTCTCTTCGTATACCCCTTGTCTGCATTGCATCAAACATAATGACACAAAGAGCGCACTGCCAGCGTTTGGTGCGCTTATACTTATATTCGCGGTACCCCGTGAAGTACACTTACAAGTTACAGATAGGATGTTTTGAAACGACTGAAAGCAACTCGAAGATATGTTATTCTTCCTGCTGTGCCCTTAAAGTCATTGGCTACATAATAGCCATAGTACGTACTACGGCAGAGACAGCCATGGAGGAAACAGCAATGAATGACACGTCACACTTATACTCCGTAGCAGCCGTATATGCGACGTCTGTATGTGCAGCTTTCTTTCCATTCCACTCGCAGTCTTTTTCTATGCCGTTATCCTGCGTGTGAACCTGTGAAGTACAACCAGCAGTTAAACCCACCACTTCCCTCTGTACATACGGAGATCATGCCAGGAGAGGAGTAATGTTCAAGATACCTACCTAGGTAAGGAGAAGAAGCTTGGATGCGTCTTCCCCTTGGTTCACCGTTCCCATGTGTCTCCCTTTTTCCCTCTTCCCTCTTCCCTCTCTCGCTTACAGTTTACTTCGTACCCCAACACACCAATCACTGCAGCACATGCACAGGTGACAGCACGAAAATCCCACTTGAGTAACATACGAAGAAGACACAGATCTAGGTATACATCTTCGTTCCACAGCTTATACTCTCCACAGTAGCACCAAGCCAAGCAAAGCAAAGCTATGTACACGAGAGCCCCCGATCCTTCTGTCCAGTGTCACGAAACCCCAGAATTGTCATCTACAAAGTATGTAGGTAGGCTCCCTCCCAGATCGTCCCCGTGTACGTCCTGTGTCCGCCACGTCCTCCACTTCAAAACAGCTGCCACAGAACGAGGACAAGGCCAGTCACCCGCCTCAGAAACCCCCTTTCTCCTTTCTAATCCCATAACACCCAAAAACGGCGAGCAAAACGGATATAAAATCAACACCAAAAAAAGCACAGAAGCGTTCATCAGCTCCATAATAGAACATGTAGCTCCTAAGCCAAGCAACGAGGGGACTTCTTGGATTTGTTTAACATATATATGTAAGTTATGCATGTAGATATATATATTTGTAAAAAGGGGCAACAACAGAACAGCACAGGTAGGGATACCTAGCAGATGAAGCTCAAGCCTTCCGAACCTCTATCCTTTATCCTCCTCCACCTCACCTCCTGTCCCAAGGGCAGGCCAGTACGCAGTGGGCAGTACATTTCCCCGATTGCAGCAGTTCAGCAGTTCAGCAAAGGACCAGCAAGGAAGGGCCCTGTGAGCATACCGACCAGAGGCCAAGTCCGATCCGAGCGAGACAGAGAGAGGAGAGGAGGGGGCATGTGATTAAAAAGCGAGGCCAAGAACGTGCAGTGCAGCAAAACGGGATCGAAAAAGGGAATCAGCGTTTTTTTTTTGCATTGTTCCACTTTCTGTGATGGTAAAGAATAGCCCCCGGGAGTCTCATAGAAGAACAATGAGAAGCCACATGAAAAAAGCGTAGTTAAAAAAGAAAAAGAAAAACACCTAGACGAGACCAACTCTCGGTGGGGAAGGAGAGAATCATCAGCGAGAAAGGCCATCGAATGGAAAGGGCACATATTGACAAAGCACCCGCGGTGATCCTCGCCCCTCTCCTCGCAAGAAAGAGCAGCGGAGTATAGAGGGCCTCTTTACAAAAACACCAGCCAAGCAGCCATTTGGCCCACAACGCAGGGGATAACGGAATAAAAAGACGCACGCGGCCAACTCGTGACATGGTATGTTCCATTCTCCCTAGTCGATTAAGAGGACCACCATGACCCCCTCCTCTCTGTTTGCCGTTATACGATAATAGAAAGACGAAGAAAAACGAGAAAAATAAAAGGACAACAAAAGTCGAACACCCAAGACCATCGCATTTGCGCACCGGCGTTATACCACCTGCCTCGCCAGCCCCTAGAAACACAATTCAGTTGCTCGTGCGCATAGCGTAAAGAACTTTTTCTTCCTCCTTCACAAGCGCAAGGAGCAAGTCGGCCCAAACATGGCCTCTCGGCACCATTTGGCCGAGATGGTCATGAATGATGTCGGAGGATATCAAACAAAAACGGTCTAGTTGGCGGGCTCCTCGGCGGTGGGCTCCTCGGTCTTGGTCTCCTCCTCAGCAGGCTTCTCGGTCGAGTCCACAACGGCGCCATCGCCCTCCTTGGGAGCATCACCGGAGCCGAGAAGCTCGGCCTCGGCGTTGTCGGATGAGGTCCACAACGTCAGGTTGTCGCGAAGCAGCTGCATGATAAGAGTGCTGTCGCGGTAGGATTCCTCGGAGAGCGAGTCAAGCTCGGCAATGGCGTCGTCAAAGGCCTGCTTGGCAAGGTGGCAAGCCCGATCGGGTGAGTTCAAGATCTCGTAGTAAAAGACTGAGAAGTTGAGCGCAAGACCCAGGCGGATGGGATGCGTGGGGGTAAGATCAGTTTGCGCAACATCCGTGGCATTCTAAAAGGCACCTTGCATTAGTCTCCAAGATCCTGGCTACTTCAACGCGCTCGGTATTCGCGGATTCGCGCCGCCAACGGCTAGTGTCCAGCACGTTGCTTCTCATGGTTCTGTCCCGACAGTGTACTAACCTTGTAAGCCTCGTGGGCAGCGGTGGCGGCACCCTTGCGCTTCTCGCCAGAAGCGAACTCGGCAAGATATCGGTGGTAGTCACCCTTCCTGCACAGCTTGTCAGTCTACGTACCAAGTCAAACGCATCCATGCTGGATAAGTGATCATCTTGGGCATCTAGGAACGCACATCTTGTGGTAAAACACCTTGGACTCGCCAGAGGCAGCGTTGGGAATGAGAGCCTCGTCGAGGACGTTCAGCACATCCTCGCACACCTTCTCCAGCTCGAGCTCGATCTTGGATCGGTACTCCTTAATGGTGGGCAGGTGCTTGTCCGAACCCTTGGACTCCTCCTTCTGCTCAATGGAGGAGATAATGCGCCAGGAGGCACGGCGGGTGCCAACAACATTCTTGTAGGCGACGCTGAGGAGGTTACGCTCATCAACAGTGAGCTCACCACCGAGCTTGGCCACTTCCTTCATGTAGGTGACCATCTCGTCATACCGCTCAGCCTGCTCGCAAAGGCGGGCGAGGAAGGTTTTGCTATGAGTGAGTACATGGAGATGTCAGCATTTTGGTTTTCGACTCGGTTCACTGAAGGAAGGACAACAAAGTTTCGACTTGATTGACGGGGGAGAGTAGAAGTCGGGACTAGGTCGAAATAGACGAACCTTTCGCGCTACAGACGTGATCATGATTAGCATCGGCAACTTTCTGCTTCTTTTGAACAAGAGCGGGGAGACGTGATGGTGAGTGGCACGGTGAGGTGAGGGGGTGCGGGACGAGTCATGGGCGTTCATTCAGGAGCAAAACGATTGCAGCGGTTTCCATGTTCCCGACAACTGTCCCGCCGACTTGGAGGCCGCAAGAATCCATACAGGGAGAGCCACAGCAAGGCAGAGGCCATTGCCAGCACATCAATGCAACAGGCGACATCATGGCAACGGGAACGGCAACGGCAACGGGCGGTGGTGGTTGGTGCAGAAATGAAGGAGGGGGGTTTAGTAGCGGATCAGGGAGAGACATACCTCGGAAGCCATTGTGTGTTCGGTACGTGCAGAGGTTGATATGTATCGGAGTAGTTGGGGAGAAGTCGGGAGCGATGGTTTGGGAGAAGAGTTGAGAAGAATCGAGTCCGGGAGATCTGCAGATAAGGCGTTGACGAGGCGAGATGAGGGGGTGGGTGTTTATATTTTGAATGTGGATGCACGAGATTTGGCCGGTTTTGGCTGCTGGGTGCTGTGAGCGCTGGACGCTGCTGGCTGGACTGATTTGGGGACCCTTTGAGGCGGAGCTGCGTTGCGTGCAGCGCTGTAGCCCCGTGGCACTGGCAAGTCCAGAAAGCGAGTCCAGAAGGGGCACCCAGCCTCATGCAGCCGTGGCTCAACTTCTCAAGGGATCAGTCAATCCGACTCAAACGTCACCCGCCCGCGGCACAGCCGGTGTGGCGCAGGCGCTTCATCTGCGGCTTCCACGAACCAAGGCCGCCCCGCCATTGGCCTCTTTGAGTCTTGACTCTTTGGGCCTGGGGCAGACTGGGCCCTGGGGCGGGGAAATCCCTTTGTCGTCGCCGGTCGCTCTGTGCAAGTGGAAGGCCAAAGTGAAAATTCTCCAAATTCCCGCGGCCCGCATTCGGACGCTTACTCATTGTTCAACAACAGCGACAATCTGCAATCGGCCCTCATTGCCGCATGACCGGACGGCAGAGGAACGCGGGAGTCTACATGGCCACGCCTCTTGCGCTGCCTCGTGGACTTTGACGCCTGGTCGAGCGTATCACTTCATAATCCAGCTCTTCGTCACCAGTCGTGGCTCTGGCGGCTGGCCCCTCTTCTACTTTTGTTCTCTGAGCTTCCACAATGAACGAACGGCAGCCAACCAGCGGCCGTGAAACTGCCGGAGGATCGAGAAAAAGTCGGTGGTGCAGATGAGCAGCCACTGGCCTACCTACGAATAACCTGCCTTCCAGCCTCCAAGGAGCTCTCAGGACTCAGGAGAATAGCTTAGCCGGCGCCAGCCCTGACCACCAGATTACCAGGCAACCACAGCCATGAGCACCGCGTGGACACTGCTGAAGCTGGGCTGGGGTTGTGACGGGCGCCAACGGGCTGGGCCATCGGGAGTATGTATGGCGGATGGCAAGGACATCTCTTGGGCCATCATCAACGATCGACGCGACGCAAGCGGCTTGGACACCTGCAGAAGGCCTCCATGTAGTCTACCACTGGGCCAACACCATGTGGTGATTATGGTGAGGGCTGCCACCAACTTGGTTGCTCAAGTTGCTTCCTTGCAGCAGAAGTTCCAACAAACAGACATTTTAGATCAAACCGTGCCATTGCAGCGTGCATATGCGGGGTCCGGTCCGAGCATGGCAACAATGGCCACAAATTGCCAGAGACAGAGATGCGCACGCGAGCTCCAGATCTCAAGCTTCCTGCGCATACCTCTCGGCGCTCATTCGTATTGCGTTATTGCAGCAAGTCTCTGTGTGCAAGTTGCAACAGGCAGCCAACATGTTGATGACTGGCTCCCTCGCATAACCATTTCGCACTTACAAGCGCCGCACGATAGGCACAGCCCGCCGACTTTACAGATCGACCAACAACCGGCCACGCACGTGACGTGTTCACCCCGGCAAACCCCTTTATCCAATGACCAGTTCAAATCTCGTCTCCATTGCCCAAGAAGAGCCATTCCGCCTCCACCCGCCTGCATTCGCCCCTGTTGTTCTCACCAACTTCATCAATGATGACGCCCTTCAGCAGGCCCCCTTTTCACTCGATACTTGCTTTCTTCGACGGAGAGAAGAAGAGAGAGGGTGTTCAATCTCTTGTAGGCCGTGATACCGGTTCCGCCATCATCCCTCCGGCTATGGATGGCAATACGAACACCACACGTGACACTTTGCCTTTCCCTGTTATGTACTCCGTATGTACCTAGCCTTTTACGGAGTAGGCAATCTCATTTCAAGCTCGCGCTGCCGAGGATCCGCACTGCGAAATGAAGCGAGGCTAGTCGATGTGGTGTGTAATTGATTTGTAGATTGCATTTTCACAGTCTTATTAAACTAGCAATCCCGACGTCAACCATCTTCTTCTGGCAAAGCTTGCCAGTCCTATGGACTCATGGAGTAGGTATTGATTCTATTGAAGTAGAAGACGGTGGTGGGGTCATTCCATGTACGCCTACCCTAGTGGCAAAGACACACACATACAGACATAACATTCAAGCTTGCCGGCATGACAAAGAGATCGAACGGTTACAACTTACGACTATACCGTTTGCCCAAAGTCCTGTTTCGGCGGCTGCTACAGCGATGCTGTGTCGAGGAAATTATGAACCTGTAAACTGCGGGATGGGAATCATGGGACCAAATGAAAAGCACGTTACTATATTGTGAAGACATCACCAAATCACCATACTCTCCCAGCCGCGACAGTTGGTTCCTTTTAGACAATTTGCGAACTTAGCTATAGGATATCGACAAAACGCCTTTCCCATTGACCTTGAACAGAAAGAATAAACCCCCAAGACTAAATCCAATACACCCACCATAGTCATACCCAAATGCACTCCAAACTCCATCAAACCCTAACCACCCAAACAGAGTGCTCCAAAAGTCCTACAACTCCCCAACATCCTCATCACGACTATCCCAATTCGCAGGATCCCCCCCGGGAACACACAACCCCAACCTCCAGAAATAATCCCGATGCGCAAAGAACAGCCTCCACAGTCCCAGACGAATAGGCAACCTCCTCGCAGCAACATACTCATCCACAGACCCCGACGAGCGCGCAAAGTGCAGCAAACGACGCACACCACCCAGCAACGACGTCGCAGCACCCGCACTGCACTCCGGATCCGCATCCCCTACACAGGTCCGCACATCCGCTTCCGAGGGCTGCAGGTCTTGCTTCGCAATGTACACCTCCCCCGCGTGGGACCTATACCCCCATTCTTCCAGGGGCAGCAGCGGCACCGGGTCGTTATTGTGCGTCACGCGGCGGTACGACCGGTGTTCTGGATGGGCTGTGTCGTCGAGGGAGAAGGCTGTGTCGATGTACCGCGCCAGATAGTAGTTTCCTAGGCGCGGCTCGCCGAATGTGGTGACGAGGAGGTCGTCCCAGCCGAGGGAGATCTTGAGCTCTAGGGCTGCGAGGCAGGCGACTGCTCCGCCGAGGCTGTGCCCTACGAGCTGTACTTGGTAGGATGGGTATTCCTTCTTGAGGGCTTTGAGTTTTGGGATGACTGTGTCGCGGGCTAGTTGCCAGGATTGCAAGAAGCCCATGTGGACGGTGCAATTGTCGCATTTTGGTCCTTGAGCATGTGCCTCCTCCTGCTGCTCCTCTTTGTCGTCGTCGTCGTCGCCGGGAGCCGGGTAGGGCACATATTTCTGCGGCACAGTGCTCAGATCGACGATGGTGTTGGTAATGCTATATGTGCCCCTGAAGGCTACAATAATCGAACCCTCCTTCGTTTTTGGCTGGTCATCGCCGCGGAATCGTGCGCTTTTGCTGGGACTGGGACCGTGATCCAGGGCAATGTATCCGCAGCTATCGCCCATAAGGAAGCCCGTGCTCCAGGTGGTTTCCAGGGCTAGCCCAGGGAACTCGTTGCATCGAGAGAGACACTCAAACGGCTTGCGCACACCAGTGTTGCCGACGCAGTAGGAGATATCCACCAGTCGGGCCAGCCGTTCAAGATCGGCGAACAACGACGTCGATATACCCCTTGTTGATGGCGGTGGAGGGCTCATCCTCGCTTGATCGAGTGCTTGTGGCTGAGCATAGTGCGATTCTCTCCTGCTGTGCTGCTCTGAGAAGACGGGTTGACAGAAGAGCAGGGCATGGGCCATCAACGTCCTGCAGAGTGACGGCCTCATCGTGAGGTTTTGGTGAAAAGACCCCTCCAAATAGTACTTGTGAGAAGCTTATGAAAGCACCGTAGAGCGGTAGAGAAAACAGATACCGTCTGTATGCTGAAGTTGTATGTAGATGGATAAAAGAGCAAAGAAGCCAAATGGTGTACCCGGCCGTGGTAAGACGTTTCGAAATTCCATGCACGGCACGGGGTAGGTCAGCCGGTATGTGATATGCCCCAATACTTGGAAAGCAGGTATGTCGTCAAAGCTCTCAAGGGCCAACGCAGCCCCCTTGACGTGGTCGTCATTCAATCGCCGCGCATACTATCGTGCTGAACCATCCGGTGTACAAGACGCGCCCTTCCGTCTTATGTGCGCCGCCCAAGTATAGGATTCCAACTTTCGTTTGCGAGTGAAGACTGAAGACCACGAAGAAAGAGGAAGAGTCTTTCCTTTCAGGGAAGATCTGAATCGATGATGATCAAATACCACTAGGGCAGACACCACCAGGGCGAATACCACCAGCCTCCAGGTCAGCACCACTCGACTCAAAAGAGACTTTGTCGAGGGACAGGAATGTTGCAGTCAGCAGGCAGACCAAGTCGATGGGGCGGGGTACGGCGTTGTAGTTTCTGTTAGCGCTATCCAATAGCGGCACGGAACATGAACGGCGCTGTCGCACCTAGCCACGCTGGACCCAGAAGATGGCAAAAAAAAAAAAAAAGAATACAAAGATCGAGTGTAAGCCGTCTGATTGCAGTGGAAAAGACTTGGATGCTTCGACTGGGGAGGACAACTTGTTTCGTGTTGACCCTGAAGTTTGAACACAGGGCTGCTCTGCTGACTTGTGTTGCATGAGCATTGTCATTGAAAAGCTGTGGAACGAAGATGCCAAGGCATTACATGCACGAAGGGCAAACAAGACGGGAGAAACAATGTTAAGGTGGAGATCCTAGCCCCCTCATTTTTAGTTTTAAAGATGACATTAACTTTTTGCTTCATTCCGAGGACACATGCCTGTGCATCCCATTATGTGCAACTGCAGCTGTGCAACATGCCTCCCTTGTATTCCCGTCTCGATTGCAAGTCGACAGCATGCGTCTTTCGAGCTGCAGCCAGAGACACCGCGCATTTAATTAAAACAACATAAAGACGTGCCTCGCGGGATATAGGAAAGAAGATTGCATGGCTATTTGGGTTCGCCCAGTTCCCCCAAACGATGCTGTGCAATCGGGATCCACGTGGCAATGTCACACGGTTGGCATGCCCGCGTCATCGAGACGCTGGGCCTTGTCGTTTTTGTCATCAAGTCGTTGCCTGCAACGTTCAGTTGTAGCCATCGTAAGACCAGGCGACGCCGCGCCTGTGCTTCTTGTGCGCAACGTCCGGGTGCTGCACGGGAGCCATCTTGGTGAAGGTGCCGTTGTAGCTGTGTGTGTTGAGGTGGCACTTTCCAGAGGCACAGTTCACGGGAATGAAGACGTTTCCAGAGGCTGCGTACCCGTATTTTCTATACCAGAGTCAGACATGATGACACCAGAAGATTCAAGACAGACACAGAGAAAGGTGTTGTAAACGTGTGACAAGAGGGGAGATGACCAAAAGATAACACGGCACTTACCCCTTGGCGTCAGGGCAGACGTTCTGGATCATGGTCATCGAGTTCTGCGCAGGCGTCCAGACGAAGTTGACGTTCTTGTCCTTGCAAGCAAATCGGTTGGCAACTTCGCCTCCCTTCAAGGTGTGCGGCTTCATCCCACTGTGGTAATGGCACTTGGTCGTCACATTGGAAGCAGTGTTGACGTAGGTGAACTTGTACGAGGACATGCTGGTTCCATTGGTAGGGGCATGCGCCTCAAAATTCTTGACGTGATAAGAACCGGGCAGAACGCAGGTCTGGGGGCTTCTCTTGGCCATGGCCAGCAGCGCAGGAGGCGCCTTGTAGGCGAGCGAAGCAGCCATTGCGGTCGGCACGCAAGCCAGGAGGATTGAGCTGAACTTCATGATGTCTGAATATAAAAGGTCTCTCTTAATTCGATTTTTTTGTACTTCTTTTTTTGATCGATCAACGTATCAACGTTATATGTTATGTGCGATAGCGATATAAAGACGAGCTCTTGTCTCCAGGACAGGAAGCGGCAACGAAACAAGCGAAAACGAGAGAATCCAACGAGACGAGAAACGAGACGAGGAAAAGAAAAAAAAAACGAGTGTTGATGAAAGCGATTTGTACTAGAAAAAAGGAGAGCTAGACGGAGACAGAAGCTCTTGCAGGGGAAAGAAGAATATTATATTGTCATGAGGTGAGGCGTCCACTGGCCAGGGGTCCCTAGAAAGGGCTTGTAAACAAGTGTGTCCACTGTCAAGGCCGTGACAGCAATTACATGGCCGGCTTGTAGTAGGTAAAACCAACTATAATATCTAGCGACGGGAGAATCTGGGCCTTGGGTTTCCGGAATCCGCAGAGAACAGCAGAGTCACGCTATGCCCTACGGCTATATCACGTTCGTTCCACCGGATTCTGCCTGTATCATACGGAGTACGGAGTACGTACGGACTCATGGAGTAATGCTGACTGGCGACTTTGAAACCTCGGCCGGTGCTGGGAAAGGGGACCTCCCGATTGCTGCAGCGGGCTGGCAAATCCTTGGTCGGGCCCGGTCTGGGAACGGCTACATACTGGTCCGCGGAGGGACCTCCAGGACCATCATCCTTGTTTCGGGTCGTGATGTCGTTGTTGGCTTTTCGTGGTTCTTCTGGACCTTGATTGTTGCTCCACTTGGTACTATTCCCTGCTACAGTGAACTCTGTATGTACATACTCCGTATGCGTGAGGAAACGTAGCTGATTATCATCATCTACGTAGTATCTACGTTTCCGGACCGTAAAGAACACACCAAGCTCATCATGAATTCATGTCGACACACAGAGTATGAGACAGAACAGAATCGCAAAGCAACTCGTTGCTGAGCGGATATACCCACCTAGATGGCGCGCGGACGACTGCTAGATCAGCTATTGAGAAGGATCTTTGCGGTGAGCCCGCCGCTAGTTCGATTTCCCCTGGGCCTAACTTTGAGTGGACCAGATTGGCAGTTTGACGCTTGAATAAGGGTTCATCGGCCACGGCAGGCAATGCCAAATCTAGATGCCAGCCAGAATGACCTGATGGAGGATTAGAGTAATTACAAATCTCTGAAGATGATCTGCCATCCATCCTCTACTCGGGGATCCAGCATTCGTGGCAAACAGGCGCGTTTCGTTTGCTTGCCTTGGAACACACTGCGGCGAGGGCAAACAGGAGGGAAAAGGAGCCATGCTGACGGCTACAGTGATACAGTCTCTGCTAGGTATCAAGATAACGAGTCTCCTGTCGGCGGTCATGAGGGCATCATCATGACAAGTAGAAGAAAAAAGACATGGAGAACATATCTTCCGACGTCTCATCTTGACGGGGGGACGGGGCCAGGAGCGTCCATCGTTCCTGCATAATCAGCCCGCTCCGAGATTTGGAAACAGCGCTAAATTGTTTGCGTTTTTGGTCGGAGCGGATGAGCAGCCACACTTAAACTTATCAAGGCACTGCATGACCGGGGCCAAACGCCACGTCATATTGTGTTCTTATTCACGAGCGCTCCATCTTGTCCACACAGAGGAACGAAAGAGAAACCGAGAGCCCGAGACGTGCGCAATGTGATCACAGCTTTGCTGTCGAAAGCGAATGTTCTGCGGCGGATCGCGGGGCCGGGGCCTCGATCGCGTTGCCATGATTCGTTATCATTGACCACTGAAATGCAATGCGCTATACGATTACGGACTGCTCTCGAGTCTCGACACATGCCATTATGTTTGATCCCAAGCCTCAATGCGAATATGTGGAATGACGGAGTCTGCTTGCTCAGTGAGCAAAGCGCTCTTCACCTCCTGAAACAATGGCGCACTGCCTTGGCCAGGTCTACCTGATCTATCTCCTCCATGCACACTTATACATGCGCGTCGAAACCACGGCTCTGTTCTCAGCACCGCGTGTTCGATCCCTGTCTACACCGACATCTTCATCGCGATAGTCTTGTGCGGGTCATACCCCTTAACCACAAAGTCCTCTATCTTCCACCCATCTATGCTGCAGCCCTTGTCGCGGGTGATTTCAAGCTCGGGAAAATCGCGAGGCTCGCGCTCCAGCTGCACATTGAGGGCATCTTCGTGATCCGCATACACGTGCGCGTCCCCCATGACGTGGGTGAGACTGCCGGGGACCAGGTCGCACGCATGTGCAATCATGTGTGTGAGAAGTGCGTAGCTAGCAATGTTGAAGGGCACGCCTAGGCCCATGTCGCACGATCGCTGATACAGCTGACAGTTTAGATGGCCCTTCTCGTTGTTGTTCTCGTCTGCTTCTTTTTCTGCAGACGCATTCACACTGGCACTGGCACTGGCACTGGCACCGGCACCGCTCTTTTGGACGTGGCCCTTTCGCCTTCGTCGTCCAGGATATGATACGTAAAACTGCGCAAAGACATGACACGGCGGTAGGGCCATGAGATGCAAATCTCGCGCGTTCCATGCACTCATTATGATTCTTCGATCGTATGGCTTGTTCTTGATCTTCTCAATCACATCGGCGAGCTGATCAACTCCCTTGCCGCTGTAGTCCGTTTTGGCATCCACATACTCTGCGCCAAAGTGGCGCCATTGGAAACCGTAGACGGGTCCCAGGTCTCCCACCTCGCGGTGCGTGAGGCCCAGGTTGTCGAGGAACTCGCGAGACCCGTTACCATCCCATATCTTGACGCCGGCGTTGCTGAGAGCCAGCGATGAGGTGTTGGCCTCGATGAACCAGAGCAGTTCGGCGATGACGGCACGGAGGAACACACGCTTGGTGGTGAGGAGCGGCAGGATAGGAACGCCGTCTCTGTTGAGGGAGAACTTGAGCGGTCTTGGTGCGAAGATGCTGATTGTGCCAGTGCCAGTGCTGCATCAACGTCAGTACGAGTTGCACTCGGTGGGCATAAAGAAATCAAACGCCCCAGAACAACACCGCATGCCGAGTATCTTGTGAGGCGTGGGACAAGGCATGTACGTGTGTGACGCGTCGAACGTACCGATCAGGCCGAACTTCTCCTTCGTCAAGTATTTCGCGGATCAAGTCCAGATACTGATACTCTTCATGCCTCTTAGAGGACTGGCAAGCCTCACTGGCAACAGCACCGTTCTGTTGACTCGTTGTCATGGTTGGCGATGTCGTGCCTGTAAACGCGTAAAGTACTTGCTTTGCGCAGCATACCTACCAATCGAGGGCGACGCGAACGCGGATAATGCCCAATCCAGTCTAGTCCCACCCTTCGTTCTGGGAGGTTCGGAGTTATGGTACTCCCGCTATCCGAGAGAATGAAAATGGACGTCTCGCTTACTTCTAAGCACGTGACCCACAAGGAAGCGAATTCTTTTTGTCCACCCAGTTGTGTGCGGAGTGCCCCACCCGCCCCACTGCAGCCAGTCCAGCGAAAATTCACGAATTCTGATCAACGTCCGACTCTGGCTTCTCTTTCCCACCATCCGCCCAGCGCCGAAGTCGACAACCATCGCCAAACTTCGACAAAGATGGCCAAGGAAGCCCCCGTCAAAACCGGTCTGACCGTTGGTCTGAACCGCGGCCACGTACGTGCTGCCATGTTCACAGTCTCACCTCGTGGAGGATCTCTGCTCCGCCACCGCGAGATGGTGCCTTTCGCCGAAGCAGACGATGGACGCTGACATGTTCCCGCCCAATTTCTTTTCCTGTTTCTTTTTGGGAAAACGAATCTTTTAGAAAACCACTTCCCGTGTCGTGAAGCCCCGTGTGTCCCGCACCAAGGGCCACCTGAGCAAGCGCACCGCTTTCGTCCGCGAAGTTGTCAAGGAAGTTGCCGGGTACGTTTTGAGCCGCTTTTGCGATTGTTTTTCGATACTTTCCCTGCGTGTCTTTGTGGGGGAATTGGGCAATCAGATGGCACTGGCAATTTCTCAAGGGGTCTTGTGCACCAACTAGGACTTTGCGGGCAAATCTTGGAACCATCTCTGCTGCCATCTTCTTACCACTCCCCGTGAAATACGACATCCTCAAACGAGTTGTAAAGCTAACAATCATAAACCAGTCTTGCCCCCTACGAGCGCCGAGTCATCGAGTTGCTCCGAAACTCCAAGGACAAGCGTGCCCGTAAGCTCGCCAAGAAGAGGGTACGTACATCGCATACAACGGAACACGCCATTGAAAAACTTGCTTGACTATCCCGCTTACACTCAGTGTCAGCTCGGTACCTTTGGCCGTGCCAAGAAGAAGGTCGATGAGCTGCAGCGCGTCATCGCCGAGTCTCGCCGTGCTCACTAAAAAGTGACAGGATGTGGCATGGAATGATGTGAAGATGATGGGCACGAAATGGTATCAGATTTCAAGAGTTCGAAGCAAAACTCCGGCGTCTTGTCCTTATTTATAATACCAATTTTCGATTTCTCATCATGCTGAGCAAACAGAGTCCCGTGTGGGAATAAGGTTGACCATGAACTGTACTTTCTGATTTGAGACCGATGCGCGCCATGCGTGAAAGGATAACTGCAGTGACCGCAAAATGATCGCTACTCTTGCTTCGTCTATGTACTCTCGTCGTAAAATCATTACCCCCCCTTCCCTTGAGTATCATTTCTTGCCCAACCGTAACCACTTCGGAACCTTCTTCACCCCATCCCCTCCCTTCTCACTCCTCTCTTCCTTATCCGCCTTCTTAACCTCCTGCTGTGGTACCTCCTCCTCTACATGCGTCACCTCCGGCACCTTCACCTCCTGCGCCCTCATCGCCACATTCGCCCTCAAGAACGGCTCCTCCCGCACCGAATCCGGTACCGTAGCCTCCCACACCAGATTCACCAACACCCTACTAGAGAACTTGTACGTCTTGACCAAATTGTGCGCCTGGCTGCTACTATCCTGGATAAGGGTCTTGCTACCCGACAGGAGTAAATGGAACTTCTGGCTCGGATCCGCCATGACATGCCGCACGGCTTCATACAAAAAGGCTCCCGTTTCGGAGGGCCCGGCGCGCCATTCACTGCTCGTGTTGTCGGGAAAGCGTACCTTGACGAGTACGGATTGTATGGACGCAATGCGGGCCTCCTGTGTGGCGGCTTTATCTTGAAGCTCCTTGTCAGAGAGAAGGCGTGTGTTTCTCGAGCTCTGTAATAAGCGTGCTTGATGGAGTTGTGCGTGCGCGACGGTGGGCGTGAAGTCGGATTCGGAGGCAGGGACTAATGCCGCGGCGGGTGTAGCTCCCGTGGGGGCGAGGAAGACGTTGATGGGCTGGTAAGGGTCCTCTGATGGTGCAGAGGATGTCGGATCGGGGGCGGCATCTGTTGCTTCGGGGCTAGCCTCCTCGTTTGTTGATTCTATCGGGGGTTCGGGTCGCGAAGCAGCGTCCGTAGCCTCGGCTTCCTCTGCTGCTGCGTCGCTTGCCGCCGCTGCCGCATCGTCTTGTTGCTCCTCTGCTACCAAGTCCGAGTCCTCTTTCGTTGCGCTGCCAGAAGTCGAGTTTGCCGCCGCGCCGCCTTCTTGTGACTCGGCTTCTTCAAAGGACTGCGAAATCTGCTGCAGCGCCTCAAACAGGGTCTGCTCCGTCCGCCGGAACCCCAGCCGAATCAAGACATTCCCTGAATTGTGACCCAACTGCGCCAACGTCCTCTGGAAGTCTTCAAACGTTGAGAACTCTCTACCCATAATGTTCAACACGGGTGTCTCGTAATACAACTGTCCGCTTCCACTAGTCGTGCTGGCGAACCCCCTAGCCGTGATGTTGATATTCTTGCCCGCGCTGGCTTCGCCGCTTTCGAACTGGCGCATAATTTTCCATAGTGTCAGATCGGAAGGGAATTTCTTGATTAGGCGGCCTCCAGGAATATCTCGGGCTTCCGGCTGCGGTATCTGGAGGGCTATCTGGACGGCAGAGGGGGTATTGGAGCGCTGGACGAGTTCGAGTTTCGCGCCGCCTATGAGGCCTGATGTGCGGAAGGGGACGGATAGATCGACCTGTCTCTGCTTATGCCTAGGAGAGGAGAGGGAGACAATTTAGTATGGGCAAGGAAGGAGATAGAAGAGGGATATGGAGGATGCAGCTAGCCAAGGTAGGATCGGGAGCGCAGAGGAGACTGTCTCTTACTTGAAGAGGTATTTGTCGCTTGAGAGATTAAGCTTCTTGCAAGCTTGGTCTAGCACATCGGCGAGATATGTGCCGGGGGTGACTTTGACGGTGGTGCGACGCAAGTCGGCGGCTATGACCACAACATGCGATGCCATGGCCAAGGAATTGAAAAGATGGTGACTCTACGGGTTTGAGGCCAGGTGGCAGGGCTTGCGCGAGAAGTGGCGGCGATGCTATCAACGGTGGCCGGCGCGCTCGGGAAAGGGACAGATCAGTGAGTGATATAGTATGTACACGTGAACACCGTGTGTTGTCGAGACGAGGCAGTTCTTCTCTGGAAAGGAATCGGGTATTGTTCGAAGAGGAGAGGATATACAGGCGATAAGTGAGCTCAGCTCCAAGAGCTTCTCGAATGCTCCAACGGTACAAGTGGTTCTTGGAGGATGACGAGCCATGGGGCCCCTTCGAGCTTCAAGTGACGTCCAAAGCGCAGCCTCGTGCTAATGACCCGCCTATCAGACAGCTTTGCCCAATCATCTCAAAGCTCAGCCTCTTCCTGGCCACGCCAGATGTGTTTGCCTTGACCGTTACTGACAGCTCGCCGCGGGTTCGTGACACAAGTAGACTGGAGCTCCGCGACATCTGCAACCTACGTACGAAGTCAACGACCAACCGCTGCCGCTCTAACGACGCTCATCATCTCCGCCATCATAGCCATCGCGGATAAACAGCTTCTCAGACGGTGACGCTAATCGATTGATCGTCTTCCCTGTGCTCAACCCCAACGCCGAACCTCCATCGCCGTTTGTTCACGTCATCATCCACAGCCAGCCATGGTAAGTGACAGGCCATCCCAACAGGCAACTCCAGCCCCATCAAATCAAGAAGAACCTACTTTCTCACGACCGCATTCGCTAACTAATCACTTCATTGTCTGAAACACAAATAGTCCTCCCCATTCTCCATCAGTTCGTACCGCCCCCCATCAACATCGCGACCAAACGCCATGCCATCAATCCCCCGAGCTAACCAACCCTCTCTCTTTCACCCCCAACAGATGGAGGCGCCGCTGTCGCCATGGTCGGCAAAGACTGCGTAGCCATAGCCTGCGATCTCCGCCTCGGTCTCCAAGCCCTCACCGTGTCCAACAATTTCCCTAAAGTCTTCCAATACGGCGACGTCTTCCTCGGCCTCACCGGCCTGGCCACGGACGTCAACACCGTAGCCGACCTGCTCCGCTACAAAGTCAACATGTACCGACTCCGAGAAGAGCGGGCCATTGCACCCCGCACGTTTGCGAACCTGGTTTCCTCGTCGCTGTATGAGCGCCGCTTTGGGCCGTACTTTGTATCGCCGGTTGTGGCGGGCCTGGATCCCAAGACTGGGAAGCCGTTTATTTGTGGCTTTGATAGTATAGGGTGTATGGACCATGCTAAGGACTTTATTGTGTCTGGGACGGCGTCGGAGCAGCTTTTTGGGATGTGTGAGGGGCTGTGGGAGCCGGATATGGTGAGGTTTTTGCCCTCTTTGATCTTTTTTTGCCGTCCTGCCTTTTTCGTGGTTGCAAACTGTAGTTGCTTGCCCTCAAGGAATACCTGCTGACTTCTGATATCGCTATGTAGGGACCCGACGAGTTGTTCGAGACTATTTCACAGGCGCTTTTGAATGCCGTTGACAGAGATGCCTTGTCTGGCTGGGGTGCCCATGTGTACATTATTGAGAAGGACAAGGTTACCAAGAGGTTACTAAAGGGTAGACAGGACTAAAGGTGGGTTCGAAAGATAATGGGGATGGGCATGGGATACATGGGTATCACGTCGTTATGAGTTCATTCGGGATGGAAGGGCCTGCTTGATGAACGGGATGTTCAGACTTCTATGCAGCTATCAAGAGGCTTGGTGACTATGTATCCACTGAGCTAATCATGGCACAACAGACTACATACAATTTGACACACACACGGGATTGAGCACTTACATTTCTAAAATCGCTTCTCCAGTGTCTGGGGGTCTGGATCGCCACGTTTATCTCTGTCTGTACTGTCTCTTCACTGATCCACGCAAATTACGAAGAATGTGTTAACTTTTCATAAACACGGGTTACCAATAGAATTGGATGGCGTTATGATACAAGATTCGTTTCCGCATCAACGGTCTAACATCTACATAGAGTCATGGTGTATAAGTCTCCTCTTTTGCCACCTGTGACTTCCGCTCTCTCGCCTGTTTTATCTTTTCAAGTCTCCCTTCCCCTTCACTTCGACTACATTTTGTTCTTACAAGTTCTTTTTGCTCTCTATGGCGGCTTTGGGCTTCTTTGACTCGATCAATGTCGTTTGCATGAAAAAATTGCGCTCAATCAGCTTGAGGATCTCGTCCAGGAGGCTACCAGATGGGGTTTAAATGTTAGCATCAACACTTTGAAAGGAGCTGGGGCACGGGGCGGGATGAGTGTGTTTTTGGGGCGAGAAAGTAGAGACATACATGACCGGGGCGCTGATAACGACGACAGCCGTCCACTCCGTAACGTTGAGAGGAACAATGGCAAAGAGACCCTGCAAGACCGGAATATACAAAAGGCCAAAGTGAAGAGCCATGGAGAGAGCAATAGCGTAGACAAGCATCATGTTCTTCCACAGTGGCAGTGACAGCAATGATTCGCTCGACGAGAGCGCGTTCATGGCGTTGAACATTTCAATCACAACCAGGATGGACAGGGACACGGTGGAGCCAGCCTTGGCCATGTCGTTGGAGAACATGCCACAGCCGATTTCTGGGAAATCGGCAGTACAGTGGTGGAAGCGAGAAAGCTGCTTGAAGGTAATCTGAGGACCCTGAGGGTTGTACATGAACCACCAAGCGTATCCAGCCACGGTGGCAAGGCCGACGTAGGTTCCAATGATGAGGTAGCGAAGAAAGAGCCAACCACCAATGAGCGGTTCGTCCCTCTTTCGGGGTTGGCGTCTCATGATGTCGTGATCCGGTGGGTTGAACGACAAGGCAGTGGCAGGCAGACCGTCCGTGACCAAGTTAACCCAAAGAAGCTGCACGGGGATCAGAGCCTCGGGCATTCCTAGTGCGGCTGTAAGGAAAATCGACACGACTTCACCAATGTTGGATGAAATCAGATATCTGATGAATTGTTGCGTGTTGTTGTAAATCGCACGCCCCTCCTCAATGGCAACCTCAATGGTAGCAAAATTGCTGTCGGCGAGGACCATGTCAGCAGCCAGCTTGGATACATCAGTGCCAGAGCCCATGGCCACGCCAATGTCTGCCTTCTTCAAGGCGGGCGCGTCATTCACGCCATCACCAGTCATGGCCACAACTTCGCCCAGAGACTGCAGAAGGTCGACAAGCTTAGACTTGTGACCGGGCTCTACGCGAGAAAACAAGGACGCTCTCTTGGCAGCTTCAAGTTGCTCGCTCGGGCTCAAGTTCTCAAACTCCCGTCCCGTATAGCTCTTGGAAGTCAGGTCCTCGTCGGCACCGAAAACACCAATCTGTCGGCAGATGCTCTCTGCTGTGTTGCGGTTATCTCCAGTGATGACAATCACACGGATTCCTGCTTCCTTGCACTTCTCAATGGAGCCAGGAACCTCTTTTCGAGGAGGATCCAGCATACCGACCAAGCCCAAGAAAGTCATGTTTTGTTCGAGCTGCGCATACTGTTCCGTGGACTTGGCTGAGAGCAGTGGGTTGTTGGAGACGTCGTCGATGCTGGCTAGACCAATGACACGAAGACCGCGATTGCCATAGTCGACTACCTCTTTCATCAACAGGCCAGTCAACTTTTCGCTGAGAGCGACCCTCTTGCCGTTGGCACCAATCAAGGTATGGGTGCAACGTTCAATGATTGATTCTGGAGCCCCTTTGACGAGTAGTTTCTTCTGCTTTCCATTTTGAACAAGAACGGACATGCTTTTTCGGTCTCGAGAGAATTCATAAGTGGCCAAACGTGGGAGCTGCTTCTCATAGGAATGGCTGGCATGGTGAACGCAGTCCTCGGGCGGAGTGTTCTCTGAGGGGCAGGGCCCAACTTTTTCAACCAAGACGCGGAGCGCACCTTCAGTAGGCTCGCCAACATTTGAAAAGGTAGCAGATCGGGTATCATATGCAAGGTAGGCATCGTTGCAAATAGCGGCAACTTCGGTCATTTGACGAACAGTGTCAGATGAGGAGGCGATGTCTACCACGGGCTTGCCGTTGGCGAAGATGGAGCCTTTAGGAGAAAAGGTGGTTCCCTCAACATCGAGTTCCGCTAAATCGCTTCCAGCCTCGTTCAGGTACACAATTTTGTTGACACTCATCTGGTTGGTGGTCAAAGTGCCGGTCTTGTCGGAGCAAATGACGCTACAGCTTCCCAATGTTTCTACCGACGGCAGACTGCGGACGACAGCATTTTTGGCAGCCATCTTTCGTGTTCCAAGCGCCAAGCAAGTGGTGATGACGACAGCGAGACCTTCGGGAATAGCAGCGACGCCCAGCGACACCGCGATCTTGAGATAGTAAATGGCGCCCTTGGCCCAGCTACCGTGGCTGGGGTCGTTGAAGTTGGGAATATTGATCAACCAAACAAGGATGCAAATCACCGTAATCACCTTGGCCAGGTTATCGCCAAAGTCATTCAGCTTCTGCTTGAGGGGGGTCGGTTCCGAAATCTGGGCTGTAATGCTCTCGTGGATATCTCCGATCGCCGTGCTAGAGCCCGTGAGAGCAACGACGGCTCGAGCGCGACCAGTCACAACGGTCGTACCGGAGAAAAGCATGTTGACCTGATCCTGCAAAACGCAACGATCATCTTGGACCACCGTCTCATCATCCTTGCCAACACTCTCGCTTTCTCCAGTCAGAATGGCTTGATCAACGGCAAAGCTGTTGCTCTCAATGGCGATAACGCGGCAATCGGCAGGAATACGGTCTCCGACAGAAACGGTGACGATGTCACCAGGTACAAGATCCTCGGCCTTGACACGGGATATATGGCCATTGTTGCGAATGACGTTAGACTCATTGGCGGAGTATTCTTGAAGGGCGGCAATTGCTTTCTCTGCACTGCTTTCTTGCGAGACGCCGACGACGGAATTGAGAATCAAAATTGTCAAGATCTATCGAGAAATCGCACAATGGTCAGCTGTCTGAGCTTCTGTGTGTGGAAAATGAAAGATTGCCTCCATGTATTGTACTCACGACGGCAGGATCGACGAAGGCGCTCCAACCGCCTTCGTCTTCGAATAGAGCTAGGCCGAAGGAGACGGCGGCGGAACCGAGGAGAATGATGACGAGTTGGTCTTTGAACTGCTCCAAAATGAGCTCCCATAAAGGAGTAGGAGGCTCTTCAGGGATAGCTATTCATCGAGGTCAGATTGAGGTGGTCTCGTGGAGGTTCAATGGCGGGGCATTCTCCAAGCCAGAAGCTGAGTGTCGGTGATTGCTGGCAACTCGCAATTGACGCGGAACAACCGGCATGGCTAGATGTAGCGCAAAAGAAAGGCATGAATGGAGTTTGCGTACCATTGCGGCCATATTTATTTCGAAGCTCCTCGACCTGCTTGTCGCTCAAACCATTCTGTTCATCGACGCCGAAGTGAGACAGCACAGTCGCAATTGGACAAGCGAACGCGTTTTCCATCTTGACTTGCTCGGTGACGAAACACCGGGAAAGTGGCGGAGGTTCGAAGGGGGACGCGACGAGCCGAGCAGGGATAGGCAGGGGGCGGTTTCCAAAGCTTGACGAGGGACAATGATATCAAGAGATATGTAAGTGCAGGAAAGAATGCGAAGAAGAGTCAGATTAGCAGAATGACATTGTCGATTTGTCAGATAGAAGGCCCCACGTGGCGTCCTCAAAAAAGCTGAGGAGAGGCAGAAGAAGTGCCTTACAAACCAGCAAACACGACGGTCTAATGCGAATTGTGAGTGGGCATCAAAAAGTGTTCTACACACGCATACGTGTTCGTTTGGTGGAGGTGCTAGCCTCTATGAGGCGGGAAGTGTCCGATTCTCCAGAGTGGGGCAGATGCTGTCAGATGCTGCCAGATACTGCCACTTGCTCGCTTGGAGTCGCAGCACAGTTGGTCGTTGTTCCAGAGGTACTTCCCTTTTGCGCGTAGGCTGCGCCAAGCGCGCCGTTCGCCGGAGTATCACCCAAACAGTCCATGTATGTACCGGCGTCGGCGTCGGGGCTCACGCGCTGCTTGCGTCTTGGGTCCCCTTTTCCACTTCTCAGGAGAATCAACCCGAGGCACCTGTTCAACGGGACTGGCTACCCAGTGCTCTTTGCTTATCATTCATGCACTCATCATCATCATGAGTATCATGATGTGCTGCCGCACGTGCTAGTCTCCAACTCCTCGGGTCTGTCTCACCAACTTCCGTATAGATCAAGCCATGCAAGGGTCTGTATGCGCCGGTTGAGCTACCGTCATGCGCATCGCGCCTCTTCAGTCTTCTCACATCGTGACTGCATTCCTACATGCAGGGCCGGCTTGCACTTACTGTACCGATCTGTTCATTGTACGATGTCTGTTCTCAGAGGGCCGTCTATTCGGGTTTCCGATTATCCACCCACGCATCATGCACTCCTTCAAAGGCTGGATCTGCTGTTTTGGGACAAGTCGGACACAATTGAGCTTTCAATCTTTGTAGAATTCGCCTGACCACCAGATCGGACAAATACGAGCGCATGTTTGCCAGTATTTCGATGCTGTCAGTGATGCGGTGAGGGAGAAGGACAGCAGTGATTCAGGTCCAGGATCCCGTTTCCGGTGATACAGGCTTTGATAGTGGCCGTAGGACACCAGAGAACCGCCCCAACAGCGTGCGTCTGCCCTCACGCACACTTGACGGAGGAATGGCCATCGGATACGATAAAGAGTCGTGTTTTCAAGAATTGCTAAGTTACTAGCAGGAGAAACCTACGAATGATGGCTCCTTCCTCCCTTACACCTGCACGCCGCTCGTATCTGTCAGCTGGTCGCCATCTCGCTGAACTTTGCTTCTTAAATATTCGCGATACCCGTTTTTGGCCTTGGTACTAGTCCACAACTCCGATTTTGAGTCACGAGTCTTCTTGGAAGTAAATTCTATCCCTCTTTTGTTTTTGTTGTCACAGGTCTTTTCTTGACCTCCCTGAAGGCATGGCAGTGACGGTCTCAGGATTTCATACACCGCACCTCTCTCTGGATGATCATACATCTCCTAACTCTACCTCTCCATTAATAATCAACCAAAGCTCTCTTTCTGTGTTTTCACAATGGGTCGAGTATCTGAATCGAGGCATAGCTGGGTATCAGCGGAAGAAAAGTCACTTCAAGTGTTCAATAGCTGCCGATAATGCTACAAACCGCAGAATTCTACCCACCTCTCAGCTCATCGCTCACGATCCAACTTGTCCGACTTTTCCCGCCCCGAATGGTGATGGAATCGACGGCTGCAACAAGCAAAAAGCAAAATTTACAATACAAAAGTGGATGGGTTCACTTCAGAAACGAGAAAGACAGCGCTCAACGGAAGCACATGACAATAGGATACTCCCTTGGGTCTGGGCATTAGACACAGAGGCTCGCATCTCAAAATCTATCTACTCTGCTCACCAGGAGTCGGCCTCAAAATCGTCTTTTCGATTTGTTTCTGCAGTTCGAAGTACGAGCACCAGCATTACGGGGTCAAGAACAGATACGAATCTATCACAATGCCCGTCACAAGTGGATCTCGACGCTGAACCCTTCAAACTGCCAAACCGAAGCTTTCATGACGACAAAACGACCAATGTTCCCAAACAAATGGATCGTGCCTCAATTGAACGGTCAATACAGCGCAGAAAAATCCTACATGAGTTGATATATACGGAGAAAAGCTACCTTGGTGATATACGCTTTCTTCTTGATGTACGTACTAGGCACCTACCGACCGGAACGAAGTCACGAGCTAATGTCGTCTGAAGGTCTACGTTACTATGCTGGCTTCGCTGCCTTCTTCATACTCGGGACTTCGAAGATCTGTCAATCAGAATCTTTGCGAGATTCTCCAACTCCACGAAGAACTTCTGAGTGAAGTCGGCCGAGCTATCTTTCAGTCAAATGATGAGGAAGTCGGTCAATCTTGGAGCAGCACAGCACATGCGAAGCCCGTTCTGGTCAAAGAGCAGTGGGAACAAGGCGACCAGCTTTCCTGCCTCGACACTGAACGCGCAGCGCACATTGACAATCCGCCAGTATGGTGCGCAGGTCCTCAAATCGTGGCCGAGGTCTCGCGCGTCTTCGAGAAGAAGGTATGAATTGCTCAAGTATTGAGGAAAGACGTTTCACTCGGATACTCACATGCATCAGATGAGTCGCTTCTTTATATACGAGGAATATGGAGCGAAATATGACATGATACTCCAAGATATTGCGTCGGTTGGTCAAATGCTACCAGGCTGGGAGTGTAATCAAAGAGGTTTAGAAGCTCTATCAGTACTGCTTCATTCGTCAAATGTACCTGATTGCCATTCAAGGAGAGCTTCTACACTAAAAGATTTATTGGTCAAGGCAAGTGTTCCACAAATTTGCCCAAAAATCCCAAATGGCTTTGGTATTAACACTGAAGAAGCCAATGCAAAGAGTATGCAAGTATCCCCTCATTTTTGGAGAGCTGCTTAAATACACGCCTGCACTAGACTGCGCGAATGCACACATGGCTATCAGTAGTGTCTTGTTGCGATTTCGAGAGGCCAATTTCGAGATTAACAGAGTCACGAATGAGCCTTCCATGGCGAGGGTGCTTGCACGCACGTGGTTATTACAAGACCGTCTCGTGTTTCCGAACAGGGTAAACCACTTACACTAGAGTCTGGTTGAATCCATGATCCTAACTTAAATACAGAACTTCGACTCAGTGTCGAAAGACCTTGTGCGATCTCTTGGACACATTCGACTGTGCGGTACACTTCATGTTTGTTGGCAAAATAACAAACAAGTCGACGGACAATATCTTATATGCCTACTTTATCACGACGCATTATGCTTGGCGCACGCAGGCAAGGCGGATCCAATATATGTTCTGAAGGCTTGTATTAGCCTTCACGAAATTAAGATCGAAAGTGCCGATAACGGTCGAGGTAACTGAGCAGGAACCACCCATCACATTCATCCTCCTCTTGATGTATTGACGCGAAAATTTTCTAGGGCTACAGTGTCACTCTGCGCCTTTCTCCTGGAAAGTTGTTTTTGAATCGAAACAGCGGCTATTTGAAATAATTATGACGGCTTGCAGCCCAAAGGAAGAACTAGAATGGCGCTCACGCTTGAGCTCGCCTCCCATAAAACAAAAATCGGAATCCTGCCCTGCATGTCCCTTTCTGGACTTGAATATTACAAGTCTGGGTGCGATGGCTTCTCAATCGGGTAAGCAATCTATCTGTCTGCCTTGATATTTCAATGTTGACAGAGACTGTGCAGGTCCGGCGAAGGCACGGCTGTCTACTCGGAGAGCCACAACGAGCTGCCCCATACCACCATTATACCAGGTCATACTGAAGAATACGAGTGAACGCACAACAAGCAATGGCAGTAACACAACTTCACCAAATATAAGCCGATCGCACTCGCTGTTGTCCACAAGAACACGGGTATCAGTTCTGTCGCCTCCAAGGATGGAGCGTGCACGGCTCGAGACACTGCTAGGAGATGTCTGGAGCCGAGAAATCTTGCCCCTTTCTGGTGTTTCTACACGCACTCGAAACGAGAAGTTCGTCCGGACGTCCGCTTCAACCGTGATGAGGAAGCTCAGCGTAATGAGTATTGCGAACTCGCTTGCCAAAAGAACTGAAGGCTTAAGGCAGAGGTTGTCATCTGAGGACTCTAATCGCCCAGCCACGACGGAGATGATGACAGCCAAGGATACATGGCAACCAGGCTGGTCGAGTAACATGAGTGATAGAATTAGTGACTCGAAGGAAACTGCTGCATGGGCTATGCCCGCGACCAGGTCCTCCTGGTCCCACGGGCCACGACAAGAGAGAATTCCGGCACCGACAAGTTTGATGGGGCAACGTTTGCAACAGGCTGTGGGGATCCTCAATCAGGAAAGGCGGCGATAGACGAGACGTTGGTCTAGGGGGTGTGCTTGAATATGGTGGGTTGTGTCTCAGAAAGCGGTGCCTCCATCCAGGGTTGATCTTGAATCAGATTCTTGATCCATTGGAATTTGGAAGGTGTATTAAACATGACATACTGTTTCTGTGTTTTTATCAGGTACATACTCCATACTTACAAAGACGCTGTACATATAGTCCTGTGGAAGGCAGCAAAGAGCACCAATGGCCTTTCCGATATAAAAGCCTGGCCCCAATAAGTCCATGATGCTTTAAATTTGTATTCACTTTAGGTAAGCCAAGGAAATCACAGTCGAGGCGAGTGCTGGTCCTGATTCTCACCCTGGGGAAAGTCGCAAGGCAGTTCCAGACCCCACAGCGAAGCAATCGCACCTTCTCTACGATTTACAGGCATAGCAAACAGTCACATAGCGAGAAGAGGAGATCAAGCCGACTGTGGGGACAAACAATTCGTTTTCGTCAGCATGATCGCATCGCTTCACGTGTATGCATACATTACGCATACACTCCTCTCAAGTTATTCCTGTTCAGACTCGGCGGTGCGGCCAACTTCAAGATGGCTCCCACCGCCGGTCAAGGCCATACGCAAGATGTAAGTGTGGCCGTGGCGCCACCCAAGGCGTCGCAAGGCTTGCTACCCTCGTTGGTGAAATCCGCCGTCGACCAGACCGTCAAAGCTGTCACGACAGTCGTCCAAACCGAGATTCGCGCTTTGCCTAAGCAGATTGTGGCCGCTGTGTTAGCACAGCCAATTACACAACCAGCCGTAGCCGAAGCCCCGACTCGCCGAAGAGAGGCCTCGGATGATGCAGAGCGAGGCGTATCAAAATCGCAGCGGCTATGGAACGAGGCCTATGATGGCCTGGAAGATTCGGGGGATACTGCCGGCATCGTCAGTTCGTACGCGGAGACGCTGACAATTGCAATTACTGGCGACGACGAACAGAAACCGAAGACGCTGACACATGCGGTTACCGGCAACGACGAAGGGAAACCCGACACGAACACGCCCGTTCTTCTCATTGATCTGAAAGATCCGATCAAGCGCCAAGCTCACATGCGGTATCTCGTCATGAAAGGCCGAGACAAGTTTGCCAGTGATTCCAAGATGGCCCAGGCCGTGGGCGATGTTTCCAGCTTTGTTCTTCAAGCCAGAGGGGTCATTGATGTGGCTATCAGGAACATACCACAAGCAGCACTGCCATGGGCTGGTGTTTGCGTTGCTTTACAGGTATGAAGTAAAAGTGAATGATGATCCATGACTTGAGCCGTAACTTTTTTGGGTTGCTTTCCGCAGGGTGGCTGATCAGGCTGATAGATTCTCACGAATCCAGCCAAGGTATCCAGAGCTAATCTGGCGGGTATTACGCACGTAGTCTCTCGGATGGACTGGTATTGCTCTCTGGTAGATCATCTTTTGGATGAAAGAAGCATTGTTGAGGGTCGGGAGCCTGCGAGTATGGTCACGCAACGCCTGGAGACGCTCGTATTGGACTTATACAAGCGTTTATTGCTCTATCAGATGAAGAGTATTAGTTCCTACTACCGGAACTCAGGCCTCACATATCTTCGTGAACTCGCCTCGTGGGACTCTTGGGATACAGAACTCCAAGCAATTGCGACCGCAGAAGAGGCACTTCGGGCTGCTTCTGTACAGTACAACACTCAGAGTTCACTCCACCAGCTTTCCAGGCTGATGCAGAGTGGTGATAAAATGCAGTCGACTCTGGGAAACATCCATCAGAATCTTCAAGACTTCATTTCTGCCCAGAAAGAAAAAGTGGCGAACGACAAGGACTCGGCCTGCCTCCGCGACCTGTTTTTTGTTGATCCAATGAGTGATCTGGATAGACTGGAGATGAAGAAGGAAAGGCTCATGGACATTGCTTCTTCTTGGGTCATGCTCACGAAAGAGTTCAGTTCATTTTCCGACTGGCAGAATGATGAGGTTCATCGTCGAGTGCTGTGGATCAAGGGAGGTCCCGGGACCGGTAAAACAATGCTTCTCATCGGCATTGTACGCGAGATGTCATCCCGATCTGCTGCATTCGTTCCAAGTGCGTCGTACTACTTCTGCCAGGGCACAGCGGACCAGATGAGGAACAACGCAACAGCAATTGTCCGCGGCTTGCTTTGGATGCTCCTAATCCAGCAACCACGCCTGATCCAGCATTTTCGTTCAAAACATCGTTATGCTGGATCGTCTCTGTTTACGGACTCGAACGCTTTTGGCGCGATGTCTGATGCGCTGGAGAGCATGCTCAAAGATCCCGCAATGACGCCCACATGCTTTGTGGTGGATGCCCTGGATGAGTGCGATGAAAGCGTGCATGACATGTTTCAGCTCATCTGTAAATCACTGCGCGTGTCGAAAAAGGTGAGATGGCTGGTTTCTAGTAGGCCAGGACTCGACTTGATGAACGCAGACGTCAAGGAGGCCCTCGTTGAGCTGGAGGCACAGAGATTGCAGGGGCCAGTGCATGCCTACATCACGGAAAAGCTTTCTGAATTGGTTGAAATGAACAGGCCAGGCTACGATGACGCATCTCTGGTGCTGGAACTGTCTAACGAACTTTGCGAACGAGCTTCCAATACCTTCTTGTGGGCTGCGCTTGCGCTCAGGGAGCTCCAAGGGCTTGACGGTAAGGAGGCGGTGGCAGCCATCAAGAAGCTACCCGAAGGCCTACCAGCTTTTTACGACTACATGATGGCCAGGATAGATGCGCTTGGTGGCCAGCAGCGAAACCGGTGCAGAAATGCCGTCGCAGCCGTTTATCTTGCCCATAGGCCCCTGACCTTACGAGAGCTCGGCATCGTCGCAGGCTTAGGCTCCCCTATCAAACCTTTGCAAGTTGTTACAGCGTGCGGATCCCTGCTTGCCACGACGGGCGATGTTGTCTCCCTTGTGCATCAGTCTGCAAGGGACTATTTGCGCGAGAAGTATAGCGGTATGCTCGCGCGAGGCGAGTCCGTCATGAGCCACCAAGTCGTCGCACGTCTCTCGATCCGCGAGTTGCAGCATACTCTCAAGCAAAACATGTACCGCCTGCCAGGGAACGGGTACTTCCCCAGGTCGCTTGGTGATTGCATCAACGGGTCCGACAACGACCCCCTGGCTAGCATAGCCTATTCCAGCACATTCTGGATACATCATCTCTGTGATGCCAGTGGCACAAACGCGACGTCAGAGCTTGTCACACCGCAAGAGGTCCTCGCGTTCCTGAGGAAGTATTTCCTCCGCTGGGTCGAAAGCTTGTCGCTTCTCGGAAAGCTTTCGGAGGGGCTCGAGTCAATCAGGATACTCATCGCACAGGTAAGGTGATCCAACTCACACTCACAGTGTCATCTACAAAAGTATGGTGGCTCACTCGTGTTTTATTGTTAGCCGCGTTTTCGGTCCTCTGTTCCACTGCATAAGTATTTGGAGGATGCCGAAAGGTTTCTTATGACGCATCAATCGACTATCAAGGCGGCAGCTCTGCAGACATACGGTACTGCTTTACTCTTCAGCCCACGTGACAGCCATGTTCGAAGGTTTGGATGGGATGAGCGTTTGGGCTTCGTCCGTGGCATGGTCACCACGATTCAAACAGGCGACGCCAACACCCGCACCCTCGACGGCCATTACGGTTCTGTCACGGCACTGGCATTCTCCGAGGACGGCCACTTATTCTCCACAGGAACCGAAGGTTCTGTGACGATTTGGGAGACGAAGACATGGACCACGGCTTGCACAATCTTTCTTCCTGACTCGATTGGCGTTGCGGAAGAGCTCAGCTTCTCTGCCGATTCGACATCAATATTAGCCGTCTACGGTGATACCTTACACATCTGCGATCTGGAGACCAAGACCCAGATAAGTACCATCACACATCCCGAGAGATGCAAGATTGCCTGCGCAAACTTTCATTCAGACAACAAGAGTGTAGTCATTGTCCTCTACAATGCCACTGTTCACATGTGGGACGCAGCCACGGACAGTATCCACCAGATATTCACAGCCAGCGGCGAGATCAAGAGCATTATTGCATTATCACCAGACAATAGCGTCTTGGCTGTATCGTTTCTCGAAAATCTGATAGGCGTGTGGGACGTCGCTGCCGGCACAGGTCATAGTGCCCGGGTACTCAAACGGGATGGCGAGGCTTTCCGCGACTTTACTTTTGCGGCTGATAGCAAGACGCTTGGCTCTATTTCCACGGATGGCACAATCTGCTTGTGGGATATTGAGAGTGGAACTTGCAAGCGAAGTTTCAGCCCGGGTTGGAACAACTGGCCCACCATTGCCTTGTCGCCGGACCTCAAGACCATTGCCATGGGTGGCTTGGAGGACACTACTCGTTTGCTAGACACCAAAGACTGGAATCAGAAAGATGAAGCGCAAAGCCACCGCAGCCGGATAGCAGACGTCGTAATCTCTCCTGACAAGACCTTGGCAGCGACGGCTTCTCATGATGGGGAGATTCGAACCTGGGACATTGAACGGGGCGAGTGCCTGAATCGTTTCATTGGCCACAAAGACGATGTCAATTCTGTTGCGTTTTCCCCGGATGGACAAACACTAGTATCCGGGTCAAGCGATGAGACTGTGCGATTGTGGAACGTCGAGCGTGCTAAATGCCTCCAAACCTGGAACGGCCATTCCTCAGCGGTCCAACGCGTTGCCTTTTCACCAGATGGCAAGATAGTTGCCTCCTTCTCTGACGACGAGACCCTCCGGCTATGGACCGTGGACAGTGGTTCTAGCTTCTCCATCAGAGGACAAAGCGAAGTCTACTCCTGCATCGCCTTTTCCAACGACAGCACGACTCTGGCATCCATCGACAACACCGGCTCTGTGGCCCTCTGGGACACCACGAGCGGGAAGCAAACGCACCTCTTCAGAAAAGAAGACACAGTCGAGCCTCTGGCCCTCGTCTTCACACCAGACGACTCCGCCGTTTTGATGGGAACCAGCAGTGGCTGCATCTACTCCCTGGACAAAGCCACCCTGTCGCGCCGCAGAGTCGCCAACCAGCAGCAGTGGTTCTCGCACATGGCCATCGCAGAAGACGGTTCCACGCTCGTCACAACAGCAGGGTCTATCGCCATCAACGCCTCGGAGGAATTGGCCCTCAACAAGAAAATCCCACCAAACACACTATTTGTCTATAAGCCCGTCTCGTTTCCTGGCATGGAAGCCGAGGCGCGACTGGGGGATGTATGGATCGAAGGACGGGGTGTGCTGATGTTATTGCCTGGGAGTTATGCGTCGAATGTGCTGGCTGTGTGTGAGGATGTTGTTATTTTGGGGCATGCGTCTGGTAAGGTGACGTTTTTGTATTTTGATATGCCGAGGTGTCCGGAGATGTATTCTTCGTGAGATTGGGCAAGGGAGGGTTTGAGAGGATTGGCGTTATGTGGTGAGGGGGAAGGGTCCTTGGCCTGTTTTCTGGCCTCTACCATGCACATCATGGCAAAAAGAACTCACAACGCCACATTGGGCCAGTTTTTGGACCATCACACGTAATAACTTCACTTATGCGTATTCAGGCCAATTCGCATGCTAAAGTAGAAATACGCATTAAGTGCATTCTGTGGAGTTTCGATGAAATAATCTAATAACCGAATCAGTACTTAGTGTACCACCCTCTAGAGGCTATCACCGCCTCTCGATTTTTGTCGGAAGATAACCCCTTTGCCAGCGCCCAGGAGATGCTGGCCCAGCTGGAGGCGATATTGGGTGACCCAGACACGTCAATCACGGCCAGCCAGGCCCTTTCAAGCCTGAGATTCGACATCAGGCGGGACGACATCACTGTCTTCATAGCCAAAGTGAACGCACTAGCCGACAAGACTATAAGATTGGGCCGTCAGAGCGGTAAGCATAAGCGTAAGCGCACGCTTCTCAACTACCTGCCACCTGGTTTTGATATCACAGGCCAACTACGCCTGGGGATTCAGAACAGCTGTCAGCAACAAACGAATCGTGTGAGAACTTCACACGCTCGTTGACGGCCGCCATTGTCAGCAGAACGGAGGGCTACGAGATTTCGCAACAAGACCAGCGAGACCTCCTCATGTGACGTGGGTCACTAATAGTGCTTCATCGCCTGCTCCTCCACTTTTGCTCGCTGTGATCAGCCGTGGCAGTTCTTTGGCGTGGCGTTGTCTCTGCAGGACTTGAGCGCGGCGGCGGCGAAAGCCTTGACGGTTCAGGGTCTACGAGGGGGAAGCTTCGTCGTTGGCCATCTCTTCTGGTGACGGGCTTGGCTGGGCGTCGAGGGCTGTGTAGTTGGGTGTTTGATGGCGAGTTCTGTTGAGTCGGAGATAAGAGAGGACTCGTCTATCAGGGAGTCGTCTTCTGGTTCTGTAGACGACAAAGCTACATTGTGCTCGTCGTCAGGGAAAGTGCCAGGAAACACGTCTTCTTCTCGTTGGACGCTGTTGGCGGCGGTAGTCTCACTGTCGGGCTTGTCGGAATCGGTGACCAAGGCATCAGTGTCACATGATCGGATGCACCAATGTGGTGCGTGCGTGATGTACTCACGCACGCTCATTGGCTGCAGCCGTCACAACATTGTAGGATAAAGGGTTTTTCCCCCTTATCCCCTCTTGCCTCACCTCCTAGTTAAGACATGATGAACAACAGACACGACGAGAATATACTTTGATTACGAATGCATGCATTGATCTTTATTTGCTTACCCTGTTTATTCCAACAGGGCTCACTCGGCACCCCAGTCCTTCTTCTTGGGCATTTCTTGGGCATTTCTTGGGCATGGGCGCGGCGGTAGTCGTTCGAGGTGTTCTGTGCGACAGGAGTCGGGCTGAAACTGGTTGTACACCAACGAGTGAGTCGCGAGTCTAGTCTTTTATCACAGCTGGTCAAAGCGGATGCAATGGGGGAGCAGGCGATGAAGCTCTGTGATCTTCAGTAATGAGAATGTTTTATCGGTAGTCGGTGATATGCATTGGTGAAAGAATTCCGCACGAGTGAGATGAATTAAGAGCATGGAGGAAGACGACGATGCCGTTTCAAAATGATTGTGATAGACCGACCGTACACGTTGACATCGCACTGGCATGGTTTTAAGCCACAATATTCAAAGAGATCAATGAATTCAGTCGAATCGTTTCCTGCACGAGGTCTTTGGCTGGTTAATGCTGCCTAGGGCTTCTAGCGGCAGCACGTCACGGTGAACGCGGACAAAGTATGAAGCCATGCCATTGCCTGTCACGATCCCCATCCATTGATAGGATTTCTTCTTTAATTTGTTAAATGTACAACATAGCTGTCGGTATATTTGGCAGCAATGGTATCAGCCTACTTAAAATGAAAAACTCATAGCTCATGGTAGTTACATAACACCTTATTTTCTCTGTCGAAAGGGCCCTTAGCGGGTCTTCATCGAGCTCATGCTGTCATTGGTTACACCTTGTCGCGCAGGCATCTAGAACCACAATCTCTGGTCAGCGCAAGTTCACGGTGATGAAGAAAGCAGAAGTACGAGTGTCACATTACCTCCACGGTTTGCATATTGCCATTCAACAGGATCTTCTTGATGACCTCATCCACATCCTCTGTGTCAAACTCGGCGGACAAAACATTCTTGGGGGCAGCATCATAAGTGCCCTGTGTGCCTTGCCTACAAGTGAAACGTGTGAGTTACATCAAGCCGCTTCTCTCATCGGGGGGCGATCTGCAGGGCCAATGGAACGTACTTGTGCGTCAAAAAGACCTTGAATGTAGACACAAACTGGGCCAGAGGAATGGTGGTATCCCCGTTCTTCCACTTCTTGTACTCCTCCACATCGTCCACGAAGATGAGGAAATCGTCATTGCGGCCCTGAAAGTGGACCTTTGACTGTGTGCTCTCGCCGCGTGTCATTGTGAGGGTTTGTGTGATATTGTGTGACGTTGGTAGGTCAAAGAGAGTTTCCCAATTGGTGGAGGGACAGGAATTGAGCGTTATGGCAAGTAAGCTGGTAACGTGCTTCTGATGGTAGTTGTTGTATCGAAGCTGGTCGTTAAGCGGAATAGTATGAACAAAAAGAAGTCAGGGTCAGAGTTGGAAGTCGTTGCGTATGTGGAAGAAGAAAAGGAGGGGAGGGGAGATGGGTATTTAAAACCAAGAATTGGAGTGGAAGCTTTGATGAGCTTTTTGGCTGCACTTGGTTAATTGCGCTTGGCCGGCCACGTAGCTACCTATCTCTCTCAAAACAGGTACATAGCAAGTAGTGAATCGCCTGATGACCGATGACGAAGGGCCTGGGAGCTTCTGGTAGGAAAGGAAAGAGCTACGTCATTGGCAGGGGTAGGTGGGGGTGACTTTGAGACGACGGGCTGGTTGGTGACGTTGTGGTCCCCGCCGAGGTAGTGAGCTGGTAGATCTTGTGAGCCGAGCTGGGCCGGCCGGGACGCACGGTCCTCCTCCACGTCAGGCGGGGTGAGGAGCCCATCACGTGTGGGGTCGCATGATTGCCAAGTGAGCACGTGATCTTGAAGGCCGAATGTTCACCGAGGACAGTGATTCGATGGACATATCATATCGTCTGCACCTCGAATGCATTCCTTTTGGTTCGATTCCGTTCCCTCGCGCGAGCTTAGAGACCGGTTGATCCGAGCACCCAACTCACAACACCTTACAAGAGTTGTTCCTGCTGTCTGTGTTTGACTTGAGCTCCCTGATTGAAGGCTGCTGGACACTGGGCACTCGGCAGCACAGAGGTAGGTACTCCGTACATCTTCTGAAACCTCATGACATCAGTGCAGAGGTTGGCTCGCGTAAATCATTAGTCACATACGTCAAAGTTTTCTACCATGGCTGTCTCAATGTTAGATCCGCGATTGATTTGTATTCAGAGTCATCACTTTATTTGCCTAAATGATGTTGTCTTCGTAGATTAATGTGACTCCAGGCCACTTCATCAAGGTGGCTCCGTTGTCTCTCAGCGTGCATTCTCGTGCAATGGGTGCAATGGGTATAGAACAAAAGAAGAAGCGAGAAAAGAAAAGAACAAGTAAGGTTGCAGCTTGGGCCTGCCAAGGCAACGTATTTTGCAGTCGATACTCCGTAGGCATAACGCCAATTCGAAAAAAAAAGATATCAGTGATCACCAACGACGCCGCGCAGAAATTGAAAAGGTTGAAGCATTGCATCGTCCGGAACAAATCAGTCATAGCAAGGCACTCGTTTCCGTGGGTTATTTTGGTGTCACATATACCGCGACGTCATGTAATGCCTCACGTTGCCGCCTTCACGGGTCGTTGTGGTACGGTCCATGGTTTGGCGCAAATTGTCTGCTTCTGATTAGTTCGAAGACCACAGGAGCCCAAAGGTTTCGCCAGTTTCACGTACCTCGCCTTCACTGTATGCCCAAAAGTATATTACCATGCCAATCATGTAGTAGAGGGCAGGATTTGTGGATTGATACATGAGAATCGAGGCGAGTACCGGTAACGGCAAAATGGCAAGTCGAAATTCAAGGGACCGATGCAGAGCCGTGCCGACAACAGGCTTGAGTGGCCATTCAAGTGCCAGCATGCCGAGCCCAGAAAGCAGATTGACGATTTGGAGGACTGGAACAGGCTTGACTGCGCCATCTAGAGTCTTTGTCAAGAAATCGAAAAAGATCTTGGGCCAGAAGAAGCCTTCGATAGCGGCAACAACTTGGTCTATGCAGCATCAGTTAGAATACCGAGTCAAAATTTCGACACAGGCGCCACACTCCACACAACGCACGTACATGTAGCTGCCGCCAAAATAATCAGTCGACCCAAGTGATTCTTGATAAGTCTGCCCATGGCTAATAGCGCTTCGATGAAGTATCCAGACCCTTGCTTGTTTCTTCTCTCGTCCTCTGTTCTACCCAAAACGCTTTTATGCCCTGCGACGATGCTGATAGCGGAAATATCCACGTTTTGCTTTCTTGACGTGTACACGAATCGAAAGGCAAACACGTAGAAAGTGTTGGTGAACAGACCGACACGATCAACGGATTGCAACGTCAATTACGACTCGAGGAAAGCCCGGGTGTGGTGATATTATTGCAGGCCCTGATCGTTATAGCAGAAAAGACCTCGATGACTGTGAGGTAACACGACGAATAGGTCCCGAGGGCCAGGATCTTGGTGGCTTTCACAACAGTACGGACGTCCGCTGCGGCTTATTGAAAGTTGAGGCTATGCCCGGAGGGCTCCGCCCAAGACGAAGCTACTCGATTCTTGTATCAGACTCTGGCAGTAAGGCGAACGCGATAGCTTATGATGACTTTGTCGTCCAGTCGGCGGACGATGGACTTGTGATTGAATCGGTGGCGACTTGACAGCATGCATCCGTACGACAGGAACCTCTTACTACTACACCGGTACAAAGCTGGCTGTCATAGAAGATTGGTCCTCGAGAAACGGCGGCCGGAACTAAGGAAACCTGGACCAGGTATTCTTGCAGATACCTCTGCCGTGGTGTTTCCAACGAGAAGAGGCCGAAACAGCCTCGTCTGCAACAGCTTTGGCGCAATAAGGCTCGAGGATAGTATCGCTCAGTGTGGTCCAAAGGCGGAGGACCGGATGATTGGGATTTCAATTCTTCGTAGCAGTAGTAATACGTCTATTTTCGAGGCCGGACAGAACGAGATGGGATGAGACAGGACGACTACCGAAGAACTGGGTCGAGGAATATGAAGGCTGCAAGAGGAAGAAGCGAAAGATGCGTTGCCAGGTTCAGAACAGCGACAGCAAAGAGACTTGGGCTGAGGAATGAATGTACAGAAATTCACCACAGCAGCTGCGACACACACAGCATTACATTGCATTTCGGGCTTGGCCCTGGAGGCCGACCTGCAGCCGCCGCGGGGGGCGCGCGTGAGGAAGAAACTCGGCCGAGGAGGGAATGTGTCACCAGTTCGCCGCCCCAACGCAACGGCGACAAGTTGTAATGACCGGCGGCCATATCATTCGCGGCCCAGAGAGCACGCCGCCAATAGTATGCAGCCATTGGTATCGCAATGGGCCGTCGACGACAAATCACGGTGTGACTCGGGGGAAAACGAAGTGATGGAAGAGAAGTTCGCCATCGCATCGGCGGCTACATGCCGGCCCCCATGGCTAATCTCGGCCAATCAGGTTCCTCGTGCAACACCACCTGCCGATTCACCACTCGGCGGGCAATAATGGAGAGAACGCGGCCCCAATGTCCGCCAATCAAGGCCGCAGCAAGCCACTCAGCCTTCCGCATCGGGTGCAACCGCCAGCCACCACTTTCTTGTCATCACTGCCGCATTCAAAGTTCAATCCCATCTAGTTTCCGGGTTATGTTCGACGTGCTGCAGGCCTCTTACTCAGGCTCTCGGGTTTCCAATGATTCTGGTGCAAGAATTCATTCAAGTTGTAACCGAGATAGATGCCCGATTCACGTCCATCGGCAATCACTTCTTGGCCCCTGGGATCCGCGTACATATGTACTCCGTACTACAGTCTACATACTAAGTTACTAACCGTGCAGCCACTCTTCAAGCAGCAAGACATGCATGCCATCGGAGCCTCGGAGACAGCAGGGGCGAAGAACACAGTGAATCCGGGGATACTTCTGCAAGGCTGCTCCATAGACAAATCGAGGTGTTAGCACTTAGGGGCCAGGGCCACGTAAAGGACCTTTTTGAGAGCCAACAAGCTGGATTAAAGCGGCGACACAAATTTACTCCGTACGGAGAAGTAGTTCATCCCCTTTTCTTCAGCCCATGTCCAGCCTCCAATCACCAAATCCTTCCCGCGGCGGCTCTGCTGGACTGCTGATTGTACAGGGGTTGATCGCTCTTCAAACCAGCCAACCCATCCAACGAGGTGTGGATGAGTTGGCCGCTTCTCATCTTGCGATTCTTGTCTGCTGTCACGTAGACAACGATAGCTAGATCCGGACAGGACTCATTTGTTGAGAAAAGGATAAGTACTGACTGGCACTCATTCAATGAAGATGGCAATCCCGCGGGATCACGACAAGAGTCTCGACATGAGACAAAAGAGACGATAAAAGAGATGACGGCGATACCGAGAACGGCACCAAACGCCTCTGTAGAAGAGAAACGGGCATCATTGTGTTCAAGTCGACAGAGTTCGACTCAACGTCCCCTTCCTCCTAAAACCTACATCTCTAAAATCGGAGAGAGAGAAAGGACCTCTCAATATATAGACAAAAAAAAGAAGTGCACTAAGCCTATGCAACTGGAAAAAACGACCAAGAGAATAAAAAGGGGCCAAAACAAGTTTTGGAAATTTAGAGCGTATGCTTCAGTTGGGTGTTTATGTACTTTGGTTGCTGTGATTAGAAAATGAGGTGTGGGGTGTTAAGCTATGTGTTCGTCACGCAGCAGACGATTATCACGAGCTCAAAGCCGACGCACACTCTCGGCCATATTCGAGCATATCAAGACTGTGCAGTGCTTCTAGGTATTGTAAATCACAGAATTGCTATCCCTGAGCTGTCGTTATCTGCGCCGCGCGCATGGTCATTGGTGAATATCGGCAGCGCATATCAGATAAGAGCAAGAGAGCCGAGGATCAGGTCCGATCACCCGAATAGAATCTCAGGTCTGATGCCTGAGCCGAGCTTCCAGTTCGTGATCAGGAAGGCTACAGTGGCTTAGGGCCGTCTTGGAAGTACGCCACCAGGCGAAGTCCGTCTTCTTTTCCCAGCGCATTGCAAATCGTTTCTCGCCCTTCCTCCGTCTTCACTTGGGCAGCCAGATGCGACAATCCTTTCACACAGGACATGAGCTTGACGAATTTGTGGTTTGATAAAGGGTGCCCTAAAACGCAATTCCTAATCATGTCCTCTCGAAGGGCTTGCTCGTCACCCTGATCGCAGTGGATGGTTGCTGAATTGCATTGGCTTCGCAGGCTCCCAATGGCTGGAACCAGTTCTTGACAATTGGAAAGCGGCAGTACACTGATGTCGTTGTGCTGCAAGAGGCTGTAGTATACATGGTTAGAACAGACGCCAAGGAGGTGCGATGCGGCTAGGAGGCAACATACTGCATTTGAAGCTCCATCCAGACAGACATTGCGTTTTCACCCTGCAATAGAAGCATCACCCCTTTCTTGACACAGTCTTGATCAGCGAGATTGTGGATCCTCTGCTTCATTTCGCTGTGCTGTTCTTGTCGGGTGGACATGAGCAGAAGGCGAAAAGTCCCTTTGCATTCCTTCGAAGAGAATGGAAATTCTACGTCGTGATTGGAAAGAGTGGTTTCTTTTCAGCCGCGTCAGATCAAAAGGCGCAATGTCTAGGCGCGTGGGACCGACCTTTCCATCTCGAAGGGGATTTCATGAAATCGGAAATGGCTCCCTTCCATTCACTCGTGCTGCGGAGGCGTGAGGAAAACATTATGTTTACAGCAGTCGTGTTTTGGAGTGATTGGGGCGATGTAAAATGATCGGATGGAAAGATTGAAGAAAACGAGTCTATCCAAATCCGATTCGGTGGTATCCTGTGTGCCAAGTCCTGGGTAACCCAAATCACCAAGTTCGGGAAAAAGTCTTGGGATGGAAAGAGCGCCATGCCGCCTTCCTGCCCCTTCTTCTCCTGCGTCATCGATGCATGTGATGTCTATTCCCCCCTTATCAACGCCGTGGTGAGTTATAGAAAATAAATGTGCTCGTCTATGTGAGATGTCCAAAAAAGTTACAATCAGCATTAATTCATTCAAAAGAGAGTCCGCTCAGGGCTGCAAGGTCGGCAGCAAAGGCTTTTTTGTCCGCGGGTCCTTCAACTCTCTTAGTGCAGCTTCCAGCTTTTCGAATCGCTGTCTCTGCGCCTCTTCTGCCTCACTCAATTCTGCTTCTCTCCTTCTTATTGCTTCCACTCGCTCGCTCAGATCATCCATCCTCTGTTTATTGACGTCAGGTTTCTGCAAAGCCTTCCAGGACTCGTATGTAATCAAAGCGCAAGCCACTCCGAGAATGAAGGCATCACCTATGACATCTGCGAAGAGGTCCACGGCTTTTGCTTCAGGCAGTGGCCGAAATCTACGCTTCCATACGCTATCGAACTTGATTTGGAATTTTTTCGACGATGACTTGGAGGACGATGATGATGATGTTGATGAGGAGGAGAGGGGGGAGGAGGAAGCAGAGTTATTTTTGGCCTTTTCTTTCAAAGCTTCATCGATCTTATGTTGCTCCTCTGTTTTGACAGTAGGTGCCTCGGCGCGTTCTTTGGCTCGACGCTCGGCTTCGGGATCGCGCAGCAGTGCGACTGACAGGCGCATATTCAGCTGATGAATGTGTTGACCGTATTTGGCGGCAAATGCGCGGAACCGCGGATGGTCGTGAGCTTGTGCTTTGATGTGATTCTGTCTAAGCTGTCAGTACACTGGCATGTGTGTCGTCGGACAGGAGAAAGGGCGTACATACGGCGCCATATTTCGAGACGTGTCGCACAAACAGCGCTGCAAGCTTAAACAAGGGAAGAGGCACCATGGTGTGCCAGTTCTGGTGGTACTTGGCCGTCTTTATGCGTGGTCTTTGTCTTTGAGCAATTGTCGTGAACAGGTCTTTGGAGTTATATCGCGAGTGACGGACGTGTTCCTGAGAAGGCGGGGATGATGATTAACGTGCAGGAAAGCAAGGCGAGGCTACTTTTGCGACGCTGGCGCAAATCAAACAAACACAATGTGACTCTACATGTACAATGCAATGTGAGGATCGTCGAATAATGATACTTCGTGAGGAATGGCAAAACGAAGCTCGCAGAGTGGTAATCGACCTCCTGTGAGGTTTGTCAGATGGCTCATCTTCGCCCAGAGTGGATCTTCAATCTTCCAAGCTGCGACTGCGCTGACAGGCTGGACGCGCCCCACATCTAAATGAGCAGGATGGTTGCGCCGGCAACCATCAGACGGACAAAAAGACAAAGAGAGCTATCAATGTACACAAACCGCGCACAAGCAACGGGAAAGAGACTCGTCAAGACACGTCCACGGGGGAATGGACGAGCAGCCACAAGCCATTTGTCACTTCTCCTTGCATCCACATCCACATCGACATCCAGCATTGCTTAATGCTTCTTTTCTTTCAAGTTTCACCTCGAGAATCACTGTCGTCACTTTCGACTGAGGATTTGTAGCGCTGCTAGTTGCATTGCGAATGTCCCGCGCGCTTGAGTTTGTGAGTCTTCATGCTTCATCAATTGCCCACTCTCGCATTCAGCAGCCAGGCCACGTTTGCGATGGGAACCGACTTCCATCTGTTGCCTCTTTGGAACCATACCATGCCACCATGCCAAGGGGGCCAGCTCAATAGCAAGATACGGTCCATCAGCAACCCAATTGCAATTCCGGCGACTCATTCTTTCTCTCTGCAGGCTTCCCTCTTTCAACTCCTCCTTCAACGTGGCGACATCAAGACCGGCTTCTTTCTCGTAAATTCGCTCTGCGAGATCAATCAACATTTTGACGTCCCACGCACACCACCTGCACTTTTCCCCTAGCAGTCATGGCACATCGGCTAGCAATAACGAAGGGCTGTGTCGACGTCGAGGCTTTGTCCCCTAGAGATGCCAACGCCCAGCGAATGCCTAAATCAACTGAGATCAAGCCCAAGGCTGCTGCACAGCTCCGAGCTGCGAAAGACAAGGAGCATCCTCCACCTCCTCCCCCAGAAGTAATAGAGCCTAGCAGCCCTGATAGCCCTGACGGTGCTTCGTATCATGTCGGAAAGCTGTTGGGGAAGGGTGGCTTTGCAATTTGCTACAGCGGTCAGCATGCGGCTACCAGGCAGAAGTACGCGTTGAAGATTGTCAAGTGCAGAATGCCTCCCAAAATGGAACAAAAGGTGAGTTTTTCTGTGCAGTCAGGGTGAGGGAAATACACGCTTCTGCTGACCTCGTCTTTTGTGGACATTAGTTCCAAACTGAGCTGCAGATTCACTCAAAAATGAAGCACAAGAACATTGTGCAGTTTTTCAGGGCATTCACATTCAACCAATGTACCTTTCTCGTCTTGGAACTATGTAATAACGGTTCTCTCATGGACATGGTCAAGCGTCGCAAAGGCCTTACCGAGCCCGAGGTCCGGTTTTACTCGGTTCAGATTGCGGGCGCCATCAAGTACATGCACGGCAAGGGCATTATCCACCGCGACCTGAAGATGGGCAACATTTTTCTGGATTCTCGTATGAATGCAAAGATTGGTGACTTTGGCTTGGCTGCCCTGGTGGTCACTGGTAGAGACATGCAGACCATTCGCCGGACGACTCTCTGCGGTACTCCCAACTACATCGCCCCTGAAATTTTGCAAAAGGGCAAGAAAGGTCACGACCACATGGTGGATATCTGGAGCCTGGGTATTATCATGTACGGAGTCGCCCCTATTTCATCTTTGATGATGATATCTTTTCGCTGTACTAACTGCCAGCCTAGGTTCGCCATGCTCACCTCAAAGCCTCCTTTCCAATCCTCGACGACCGATGAGATTTATCGCCGTGCCAGAGAACGAGACTATGAATGGCCAGCGAGCGCGACTTCACACAAGTTTATTAGCCAAGAGGCCAAGGATCTGGTAGCCGACATGCTACAGGATGCAGACTCTCGGCCGGAACCTGATGAAATTATCCGACATCCCTTCTTCGTATCAGGTTATATGCCTGCGGCGGCCGACATGACTTCACGTCTGCGGGACTTGGCACCAGAACAGCAAGAGTTTTATGGGGCACGACTGAGTAGTACCGATGAGGCTGCGTCGTTGGAAAACTTGAAAAAAATGTGCCGAGAGTGCTGCATTGGCCCCTGGACGGAAGCGAAACTGATACACTCACAAGTGTGGAAAGAAATGGCTCATGAGGAGAAGGCGGGCTTGACCCCCATGATTCCACTTCCTGAAAACACAGTGTACCGCCCATTTGAAGAATGGCTCAGGGAAAACATGCCCCAGCGTACGAAGTACTCTCATTCTGTCGGTCCGGCATCGTCATACTCATCATCTACTACTTCTGCTTCAGCTTCAGCTTCAAGCTCGACTTCATCGTTAACTACAGCTTCATCGTCTATTACTTCCGCAGGTACTGCCAGCGTAGAATCACAGACGAGCAGACACAAGGCACCCGCTGGTTTACTAAGACAGCCGCCGCAGAACTTTGCGTCGCAACAGCGCGCTCCAAGCTTTGCGGCTCAACAACGTGCTCAGAACAGACCGGCCGCCGCGCCTACAGCCTCCACGACAAGTACAACCAAAACCGCTTCCAACCCGGTCGTGCCCGCCAGTCAGAACGTGCGAACTCTTCCTCGGCGAGAGATAGTTCGCGATGAATCATTAAAGACTTCTTCCGTGGACACAGCCAGCAGAAGTGTGCGAGTTTCTACTCGCACGGGGTTGCCATCAACCCGGACGACCGCAAATGTGCAGGTCGCTGAGCGTGCAGCTCTGATGTCGTCCGCGCCTATACAGCCTAAGAAGACGAGCTCGTCGTCGATCCGATCTGCAACGCTCTTTTCGCCCTCTGAAAAAGCAGAAGAGATTATGAACTCGAAACCCGACATGATACTCGATCGCCTCAAACGCTTACAGGCCGAACTTGAAAGGGCGTTGAATTCTCGGTCCATGGCCATCATCTCGTCAAAATCAGTTTCCCCACCTCACCCTCATGTAGTGGTGAAATGGGTGGACTATACTAACAAGTTTGGTCTCGGGTATATACTAAATGACGGAAGCGTCGGCTGCGTATTGAGAGACATTCCCACAACTGAAGGCAGCAAAACTGCGATGCTTCCACCGGCGGGCGTCTTCATTCGTGGCGCCGAAAAGCATATACTCCGCCGACAAGATGAGACATACCTCGACAGAAACCAGCCTGTTCCCATGACGGAACCCATACAGTTCTTCGAAAACAACGGTGAGACTGGCTTGTCAGAAGTGAACATTTCTCCCGAACATTTCCGAGTGGCTGTCAATGAGGACGGCACGGCTGGAAAGATGAACCCGGGTAAAGATATATATCAGCACCGAAAGAGGGAGAGGATCATTCTCTGGAAGAAGTTTGCCAATTACATGATTGCTTTTGGCCGGGATGAGAACCTACCCATCGAAGAGCACGATGGGCAAAGTGTCATGTCTCCCGGGCAGAAGGGCACAATGGCAGAGCTGGTAACCTTCTACCAACGGTTTGGAGACGTCGGGTGTTGGGTATTTTGCGATGGACATTTCCAGGCAGGTCATACTTCTAGATGACAGGCTGTGTTACCTTTGCTAACTTGATGTTTCTTTTCTGCAGTTCAACTTCCCTGATCATACCAAGATTGTTCTCGATGCCACTGGAACGTGGTGTCACTTCTGGCATCTACCCCAAGAAGCCGCAGAGAGACTCGCCTCCACAGGCACGATTGGTGCAACAGCGCTCGATGATCGTGCAACTCTGTCCTATCCGCTGCAAACATTACTCAACTTTCATGCCAAACCCGGCACACGGTCAACCAGCACACGCAAACGACCGGAAATCGACCCTGAGCTGCAGGGCATCCCCGCTGCCAACGACTTTCGACGCAAAATCGAGTTCATCAGGAATGTGGTGAAGGAGTGGGTTAACAACGGGGGCCTGGGCAACAGTTCGATGAGCAGAGAGACCCGCCTCCGATGGACTGGCTATCGGGAGCTCGTCAATACGACAATCCCGCAAAAGCACGTGTGGGTTACCATTGGTGCTCGCTGGGGAGACCGGCGCCTGACGACACTGGTCGATCCGCGGAAGCCATGGGAGTTGGGAGAAGAGGTCGACAGCTCAAAAAAGTAAAGTAGCTTTGATTCGGGCCAAGCCAGTATAGGAGGGTGAAATTTGTGTGTTTGAGAGGTGGTAATGTCAAGACTCGCGGTGCGACGTGAGATCACAAGGAACTTGTCTTTTTTTTTCTTTTCTCAGAACGGTTCTTTACACTTTTTTTTTTGGTGATACCTACCCTTGTTCCGTTTATTTTTTTTTGGTTATCCACTTTTCTCCTTTGTCATGTGTGTGTTCTTGCTTGTTTCTCGCTCGCTGTGCTTTTGCCGGAGCGGAGTAACAAACGAACGGGTCGGTCTCGGCGTTGATGTAATCCTTGTGGCGTTTACGAGGCATTTGGGCGAATGACTTTGACTTTTTGCTTTATGGGGGTTGTTTTCCGGTTTATTTTCGTGGAGATAGAATATGGTATTGGGGTACCCAGTGGTAATGCCAGTGGTCACTGACTCACTGGTGACGTTTGGAGGCTGGCTGGGGCGGTTAGACCAGCGGGAGGAGATGATGCGGGTGTGTATGAATTGACTTTTGACTTTTGGGGGGTTTAAGCATCTTTTGAGACTATATACCGTGTTTGTTCGTGAGATGGGTTAGTGTTTTTATGTTTTGCTCGTGTGGTGCTGGAATACGCGTGGTGTTGGTGTGTGTTGATTGATGGTCGAGGATGCTGAGGTACGTATTGATGGAGGATGGATGTACTTATGGAGGAAGTGGTAAACACTCATAAGGAGATGCTTGAAGAATGGATGGGCATACATAGTGCAGATGGGCCGGTCTTGTGACTGTGGCTTGATGGCCGTGGTTGTTGGTGCGTCGAAGCGTCAACTTTCAAGCGTGTCAGGTTGAGCGTGATGAGTGCGTTGAGCATGTTGAGCATTTGGTGAGGCATATCGTCAGGTACGTCAAGATATGTCGAAGCTTGCCAAGCATGTGTTCAAGCATGTCAAGCATATTGTCAAGCATGATAAGCATACTGCCAAGCATCTCAAGCATAATGCCAAGCATCTTAGCCATTTCGTGAGGCATATGGTGATATACGCTGCTTCTCGTAAGGTAAATCGTCAAGCATATGTTGAAATATGTTAAGCATACTGTCAAACCTGTTAAGCATACTGACAAGGCCAATCAAGCTTGTTAAAGCATACCTATTAAGCGTACTGTCAAGCATATCTATCGTCAATACCCAGAGCAATATCCCGAGCATATCCTAAGCATTGCCGTCATCCGGCACCCTCAACGTCAAGCAACCACCCTGGTACCGCACTTCCAATGAAGACGAGCTCACCGACATTTCCACGAGCAGCGTCAGAACCCATCACACCACGAAAATGGATATAAACCCCCATCTCTACGGCCTCCAAAAGCTCCCACCACCTCCTTACACTTCCATTCAGTTTCAACAGCAACGTCCAACCCACTCACTGTAAGCGCTGCCATCTCTAAAGTTATGCGTTGTATAGGTATTGACCTCGCTATAGAGCTAAGCCGTCGGGCCGCCCAATCTTGGTCCCTGAATGTATAGAAACAGGGGGACAGCATCGCGTCTGTGAAGTTTAGGCACCGTCACAGAGAAAAGAGAATGATTGAAAAGAATGAATTGAATAACGCTGAACCTGCCACTGTATTGGCCAGTCAGCCCGCTGCTGTAGGGACGTAGTACTAATTAGCTACTGCAGGCCAGCCAGATACATGTAGCCAACCGACCTGCGGGCCTGTCTATGCCCTCTCACCAATTCACCTGGTCCTGTCGCCTTCTAATCTCTGCTGTGCTGCTGTGCTGCCGGACCACGAAATAGACGAAACCTCGGATCCAATGTACAGCGTAACAATATTAGTAAATATTAGTACCAAGTAGTCGCAGCAGAAAATAAACGCAAACTTTTGATGTACATGGACGGACGAGATGAGAAGAAAGCAAAAAAGTTAAGAGATAATTCCAGAGACATGAAACAACACCATGATAAAACACCCCGTGACGCCAGCCTTTGCGCCATACAAATGCAAAGATACATGAAGCGTCGTCTCCAGTTCGTTAATTACGTGTAGTATACAGATTATTAAACTCCTGAATCGAGTCCCGCTTGTTGACGTGTTCCATACAGTCGTAGTACTGAGCAGACGAGCACGCCCCCTTACTCTAGACGGGACGGCTGCTCAGTTCGTTCGTGATGGGTTCGTATATATATATGTGTGTGTATAAGTATGTGTGCATATGCCGTGCGTGCGTGCGTGTTTCACGCTCGTCTTCAAAAACACGAAGAGTCTCTAGACGGTAGACGAAAACCGATGGTGCAAAATGCAAGAATGCAGGCCGCAGCCCTTCAAGCATCCGAAAAGTAGCCATCCGTATGGCTATAAGGCGCATGCCCCGACGACGGCAACGCCCATCCGGCCCCCGAGCTACCCACAACATTCTCCCTCGACCCATAAAAGTAGGCTGATCTCGCGCGCTTATCGCGCTCAAACTCTGCCCAGCGCTTCATGGTGATCTTGCTGCTATCAAATTCGCCCTCGTACTCGATGCCAGCCTTTTTAACTTTATCGCCAGCGGTCTTGCGCGTGTCACCCCAGGAGAAGTCGTCGAATTTCCAAAACGCGTACGTTGGCAGGACGAAGTTCCAGATTGGCAGGGAGAGGAGGTAGATGAACATCCAGATGACATAGGACCATGAGTGGGCGGTGATCAAGATCAAGAGGCCTGGCAGGCCGAGGATTAGGGCGAGTAAGACGAGAGGAATGATTTGCGGGGGTTGGTTGATGATGGATGTAATGACTACAATGTGTTAACGCAAGTCTTGTCATTTGAACCAACGTAGCATGTACTCTAGCAGTATGACTACATCTTCGGGACAGAACGGGCAAACTCACCGACGTAAAAGGTAAACGCAATGGCTGCTGGCAGCACCAAGGTGCCCACCAATTCGATAAAGACCACAAACTGCATGCTGAAGCAAAAAGTGCCGCACAAGTCTCGCACAAGAACTAGTTCCATCAAATTGTGAATAGTCGAGTTAATCCAGCGACGACGCTGTGACAAAAGAACCATGAAATTGTCGGGAACCGTCGTCTTGCACACGGCTTGCGGAACAAAGACCTGCTTTCGCTTAGGAAACGTGCGCAGCATCAGAGTTGTCAGATAACGATCCTCGCCGAGCAAATACAAATTCTTCTCGTGCAACGTCTCAACCACGTTTTCCGAGTAGTGCTCCACGACATCAGGATTAGCCAAAATCGGCACCCAGTAGTTTTGACCACCCTTGGGTGCCTTGATTCGGTACATGCAGAAGCAACCGGGCAGGCAGGTGACACCGCCAAACACGGACTCAAACGACTTGGCAAGATGATGGGAGATGAAGTACTCAAACACTTGAATAGCCGTCACCCAGCTGTCTCGCTTGTTGGCGATCTTAGTCTCACCGCACAGCCCCATGATGTCGGGATCCTTCACCATGGCGGAGACCATGTGCGTCAAGCTATCGGGGAACACTTTTGTGTCCGCGTCGACCATGAGCACAATTTCGTAATAGTCGGGAGAGATACCGGTGACTTTCCAGAGCCCGTTGAACATTTCGTACTCGAGTTCCGTCATTCGCTCGTCGAACATGACCTTCTGGAGAAAGGACATGAGAATAATCTGGCTGTCGCGCTTACCACGATTGCCAGGCTTGGACTTCTCTGCCTCATCAGGAGTGCCGCACTTGACAATGAGCATCATCGGGACACGTTGCTGTCTTTGGCTCGGTATGCGACTATTGGTTCCGTAGTCATAGAATCCGCAGTAGACCTTGGCCATGTTGTGTCGCTTGGAACCGCTGGCAACCGCCACGTAGGAAAATGGTTCGACCATGTCTGGAGGCGTGGAGTGATCTCTCATCATGCTCAAACAGACATCGGGAGTAGAGACCGCTTCACCCTTGCCCTTGATAATACCGTCGCAGATCACCACAATCGCCTTGTGGCTGTTGGGATAATCGGTCATGGCAATGGAGTCCAAAGTGGTACGGATACCTTCCGCGCCTTCCGAGTACGCCGTGACCAGGCACATGGTGTGAGCCAAGGGGAACCCGAAAGGCATCCAGTCAGATGGAGGCTGCGGAACAAGAGAGTCATGAATGAGGCCAGAGGGACCGGGCCCGTCCGAGGGGCTGGCGGTGCTGTTGAACGGATCTGATCGCAGGAAGCTGGCGCGACTGTCGTTGGCTTGTCTGTAGATGGAGTTGGAATTCGCGTTGGAGCCAAGCAAGGCACTTCCAGGAGTCTGGCTCGACATGGTGGTGGGAACACCGCCGCGCCGTCCTCCTACGGGGCGATTGTCGGCTGCGTAGACGGTCGAGAAACGTGAAGTCGTGGGCAAGAAGGTCGATCCACGCTTGCTCGTCCTGTCAGAGGATCCCATGGCGGAGCTGCCAACGTCACCAGGAAGTCGCGCAGGGGCGCGGTAAATATCCTCGGACCAGTCCTCGATCTGCTTGGCACGCTTTCGTCGATCAGACGACTGGGATGTCTTGGCCGCGGCATACTTGCGGCTTATAAACCACTGGAAGATCAAGGCGAGTATGAACCGAGTGCCAACGACAGACAGGATGAGAATCAGAGCACAGTAGAGCACAACCTTGGAGGCTATGCAACCGACAGTCTCCGTATCTATGAAGCCCACTCGTGTGATCTCCTCGAGACACTGGGCAATCTGCTTATCGCCTGATGACTGGAACATTCGAGTGACGTCTCGACCACGTATTGCCTTGTTGACTGCGCTCTCTGGGTCGCGCATCACTTTGAACCGATCGGGAACACTGATTTCGCTCTCGTTGAACCAGTTGAGCAGGCTCAGATCCAGGACACTGCCAGAGTAGACAATGAGATTTCGGGAACTGTTGCGAATATCGTCCCAGGTAAAGTAGACATCGGCAGCGCCAGCGAGGTCGAGATAAAACGAATCGCGCGCTTTGGTGCTGGTATGGCAAGCATATCCGAGGTAATAGGGATTAGTAAAATTAGGCTGGCTGGAGCCGTCCTGGTTGAATGTCGTGCACGGAAAATACCAAGCCAAGTCGTTGTTATCGTTGGTTGGCACATCCGAGTCGGAGGTCTTGGTAATGAGACCCTTGCAGTGACCGTTGACGTTTTGGAAAAGGAAGCTCCCATCCTGGCCCGCGTGCTTCTCGGGCAAGTCGTACAACACATTGGCACCAAGACGATCCTGTCGAAGGGGTATGCCCTCAGCCGGGGGATGGTGCGAGGTGGACAGATCGTAGGCGACACCGTGAAAAATCATGTAGCCGCCAGTCACCTTGTTGACCCGTAACCTCTCGGGAGGCGAGCTGCACACGGTGGCCGTGAAACCAAAGGTGAGAAAGCCGACAATGGCCATGATAAAGAGGATGATGCTGATGAGACCCATCTTTTCGCGCCATGCTCGCCGCTGCGCTTTTGTGGGCTTGCCAAAACACTTGAGGATGAAGTCGGGACACCAAAAGGTCACGATGGCGCAGTAAACATTCCATGCGCTTGGTGGACGAATCTGTTCAGGAATGACGGCCTTCTTACGGCGCGACTTTTCTCTCTTGGTGTTTGATTTGGTCACCTTGCCAGACTTGTGGCGACGAGGTTGCGACTTGACGCGAGCTGGGGTCTTTTCCTGATCACCACCGCCGGTCTGACGGGTCCGACTGTCACTGGCGTGTCCACTGTCGGAGAAGCTACCGTTGCCCTGTGAACCGCCGGATAGCTCAGTGGATTCTTCGAATCCTTCCAAAATTGGATCGTTGCCGGTAGATGACGGCATAGTGTCCATGTTGGCAGCATGCTTGAGGTAGTGGTAGTTTCTGTGGTCCTTTCCTATTCTGCTTCGCTCTGGTCGTATGAGGCTTCTCTTCCTCGAAATGCGCCGTTCCGGGCTATGTGATGGTGGTGGGGGACTCATGGAGTGATGTGTCGGTGACAGAGGATGTGTGTCTGTAGCTATGTTAGGGTTCGACATCGTCTCGGCGAAGGAGGAGGCAGAGTTCCCACGTTCGTGCCCTGGCACATGGAGAGGTTGGAAACCGGTTTCGATATCATTGGGTCGAGCGCGGCGAGAAGGCGAATTGTGGTATGCGCTCGGCTGCCCGTAGACGGGGCTGCCGCCGGGTCGGTCCTGAAGAGGCATGATTTCGGCTGCGAAATTGTCAGTTACATTCTATTCTGTCTTGTGTTCTCACTTCCATCACGGGCTCGAATAGGGCCGCTTCGCGCGAAGCAGCCCCAGACGATGAGGAGGCACTCACTCAATGGGAAAAACGGCTGAGCCTAGCGGCTCTCTCGCTCGCTCTCTCTCTCTTGTCGACTCAATGGCAAGGTCTGCGAAGTGATACCAACAAATGACAGATGGTGAGAAGATGCAAAAAATGATCCAGAGTCAAAAGAGGTCCGTGTTTCCACCGGATAGGTATGCCAAGAACAAAGCAGCAGGCAGAGTGCTACCTTGACAGTGGGGAGCCTTCGTCAATGGGGAGCCTTCGTCAATGGGGTATGACGAAGTGTCACCAACTGGCCAAACAAAGCGCAAACTGGTGGCAGCGACACGCCCCCTGCTGCATAAAAACGGGTGTTTCAACTGCTTGGGCGATTCTAACTGGGGGGGGACTTTGAAGTTGACAGGGGGCACGAGTGGATAAGGACCAATGGAAAGGTCAGAACACCAGTAATAGCAAAAGAAAGGAATAAGAAGGACCAAAAGAGCGTAACAAGCACTCTGTAGATGGGAAATTTGGTGGTTTTGCGACCACGAAACGAATGATGGCCCAAGGGAGGAAGGGAAGGAGGCCGCGATGGTACGATATGGTGGCGAGAGAAGCAAACAGTCTGGTCAACAAGCTGAGATTCCGGTCGCTCTGGCTGGCAAGGAGACGGGCGGTCAGGCTAAACCAGTCCAGGGTTAGGTGGGGCTGTAAGTGGGAATCACGGGGGAGGGCGGCGCTCCGAGGGAAGAGCGGGCGGACACTGGGCAGTTAGAGTTACCGTTAGTTACTTAGCCGGCGGAGAATAATCGAAAAATACATGGCATGTACATATGTACCGGCCAGGGGAGGAACTCCGAGGGAGGAGGACGATCGAAGTGTGCAAGGCAGACGTAATGCATTACCTACGATACGGTCAGTACGGAGTACGGAGTATTGCCAGTTGGAAATCTCCTTCTTTATTAGCCCCTTTGGCCTGTGGCGATTTAGGCATTCAGCATTGGGGCAACAATATAGGTAGACAAGGGATGGCATCATCGCTCCTCATTACAACCAGATGGGATGATGCTGTTGGTCTGGGTCGGAGTTTGGTGCAGCAATCAATTGATAATGAATGGCTCGGGCTGGGGACTTGTTGTATGATCTTGTGCGGTTCACGAGGCCTAGTGAACAGACTTAGGTATGTACCTACCATGCCCCAATCTGATGGCGTCTGGTCGCAATTGCAGCGCGTCCTCGTCTCCAGTGAAGCGTCCGGTCTTCGTATTTGGAATCGTTCGTTAACGACGGGACTCCGGTTGCGATAGGTAGTTGACCAACACGACGTCCAACATCACAATTGGTCGGTGCCACAACAACCGACAAACAATCAACATTCATTTAGAAATTAGGGGAGATTAAGCCGACGTGATGCTCTCGAGTCTCGACGCCCGTCCCGAGTTCCGACGGTACATTGTGGTGCAAGCGCCGGGATAGCCGCCAAGAACGCCCAGGCGTCTTTACTGTGGGCTATCAAAGGGACAGAGACTGGGGCCAATTCGAGTTCTCGGACAGCATCACTCGCATCTACCTAGATTGTTTATGTAGGCAGGTAGGTATGTCGGCGCATGGCCTGCGACGTTCGTCAAGTGACAAGGGCAGAGGGAGCGTGCTCAGCCAGGGTGTGGTCAGCTTCACAATTCTAACTTCTAAGTCAATAATTTCTCTTACAAGTAAGTCGTGCTGGTGGTTGCCCTCGCCCTCGTATTAGGTATGTATTTAAAGTGCATAACCCCGCGCTAGAAAAAAAGGCGGCTGCGCGCCTCGGCAACGTGCAACGCCATCGCGAGAACACCCGTTCTTATTCGTCATCCCCTTCTGCCCGTCGAACCTGTGACGTGACAAGGAGCCAGCCATCACCTCCTTGGGCTGATTGAGTCTTCCATGCATCTTTTCAATTGGAAAGAGCGAGGCTCATGCAATGCATGACTTTGGCGAGGGCGCCTGGGTGACGAATGAGCTATGTCGGGCCGCGGCTGACTCACGACGGGAAATGATCGAGCAGTGAGCACCCATCTGTGCTCCAGGAATTGTCTGACCAAGGGTCGAGTTGGTTCGCAGAAACCTGTTCATTACATCATCAGAGGATGCGGGATACTAGCGGGCGCCTCCCGGGATGAGGATCAGTTATGCACATACCTAGGTAGCTAGGAGTTACCTGAGCAAATACGGAGTATGTACATACTTACCTCCCATGTATGTACACATGTACCTATTTGACGCGAGACGCGAAGCGCGAGACTGATCACTGGTTCGCTTCAAAGGTCGGCGGCCCAAACAGCCAGGTACAGACTACAGTGGGTAAATATATGCCTGAATACATACTGATATGTAAGTGTATGTATATACGGAGTATAGCAATATCTCCGGAGGCTTGTCTTGGGCGCAACGAAAGCGAATGTGTATGTACCCATGTACATACATACTCCGTATGTACCCCGTATGTACTACGTAGGTCCTAACAGGGAGGAGGGCCAAGGGCGAAAATGGGCTATTTACGGTTAGCGGGCGATTAAATGCAAGCCAACAACTAGCGCAGGACACGGGGCACGGGGAACGGGGCGCAGGGGTCCTTGGGTGTTGGCCCCTGGGGTCTGCGATGCCCCGAGGAGGTAGGATCGCTCTTTCCGATGCCGTCAAGACTCAATTGATCAACTGATCAAACCGGTCGCACCACGATGAATTGTAGATGGTTGTGGCGCGCTCTGCTCAGCTCGCTCTGGTCGGCTCACCATGTCAAGCTCAGCCAAGTGTATCGTGAAGCGATCACCTGAATAATAATTATAGAAGCAAAACGGGCGCAGCAGCACAAGTTACAACTACTACTAGAGTGTTAGCTGGCTGACGGATGGCAAACGGCCTGACGGGGCAGGCAAGGGCTGCCGGTTCCTGAGCCGGACAGCTGGCAACAGCCGTATAATCCTAGTCTGTTAGAACCGCTCAGCGCCCGCAGCCTGCAATGGCTCACTAATCTCGGAAACTGACTCCCCTGTTGAGCCTCCAGAGTGTAGCCTCTCTCAAGTTTCAACTGTGGAATTTAACACCACACCCCTCACCGTCGTCGTTATCTTGCCCCCTCTCTGCCCGGATAACGTGCCTTCTCCTCTCAGGTTTCATCATTCTTTCTTCCCCTCAGCTGTGCCGAAGCGGGTGTTACAGGAACACGTTGAAGCTGAGGTGCTCGCGAGATCACTACTTGTCCTCTAATCTCATTATTTCGGACCATCGCCAATTAAATAGTCATTCATTCTTTCTTCACTGGCGTGCAGGCTGTCGTGCCACGGTCACCCCTGTGAACGCTTGGCTGGACCAGACGCATTACACCAAGGCATTCCATGGCCACGGCGACCGCACTAGTCATCAGCCTCGTCACTCTCATCTGACTTCTTTGCCAGAATCAATTCCTAGTCAAGACAGCCTTAATAACAGAAGGCGGGACATATGGTGCGAGAGAGCTTACACTCAGACTTCTCACGACAACTGAATAGGCCTCCCTTTGCTTGGAACTCCAGAGTCGCCAACATTCCGACAAGCAAACATAGGAGAGCGAACAAAGGAAAGAGAAATCTATAATCGCCCTTTGCGGCCCCTTTCAACACGAGTTTGCCCGACTCGAATCTTTTGAGAGCCGTTGTGCCAACTCATCGGCAGTTCTAGTCATGGCTGCTGCCAGCACATCTCCGCCGTTGTCGGCCTCTGGAAATGCCGACCATGACGAGAAAACGGCATTGCATGGGCGTTCTGCATCGAGTCCAATTACTGATCCAACCTTTTGTCGCAATGTAATAACTCCGTCTCCGTCTCCGTCACCCGAGGCTGGAAATGCACGGTTGAGAGATGGGCCTGTTTCCTCTGTGGGAGTCGGTCACCGGGACCGGGTATTGCCAGAGCCGTCAAGTACAAACATAGTTAATCCACTGTCCTCAGACGTCGATGCGTTGGCCACAGAGTTCAGCAAGGTATCAGTAGACCTCAGCTTGCCGGCTGTGTCCCCGCGCACAGCAGCAACAAAGGCAACGACAACGAAAACGTCATCAGTCACGGGTCGCAGGGACCGTGTATCACATCAGAATGCGAGCCGCAGCAGTCGCGAATCGAACGAGACTACGACGAGCACCTCGCATCAGCAAGCTTCTGCACAATCTTCCGCGGCAACAAGTGCCAGCTCCGTCTCCGGCATCATCGACTGTTTAGACTGCGCACCCATGGCCGACTCGCCGGGAAGCTTTATCACCGACGGCCTCGCGCCCAAGAGTGCTTCTGTTCCGCCGTTCCAGTATCACCATCAGCAACAGCAGCACACACAAAGAGCTTCCATCGGCGGAGCCGGTCAGTTTGCTCGATCGCCGTCAGCGGATCTAAACTTGGAGAACCCAGCCAACATCAGGCGCCATCTCACTCCGACTTCGCCGTTCAATCAAAGACTTTCCTACTCTCCTCGACCGCTCTCAACCTACTCCACCCTCTCAGAGTACAGTGCTCGGTGCAAATCACCAAATGGCATGCCGGGAGGTGTATACATGCGACCGCCTTCGGGCCAGTCTCGAAACTCTCCTGACAACAGGCACTCGACGTATTCCGAGTTGCTCAATGTGCCGTATCCTCAACAATCTCCAGCGCCGCTTTCGTTGGACAACTCGAACCTGCGGACTGTCGTTGGAAGCAATGCCTCCCTACTCAGCACGCAGAAGACGCTCGACATGTATCGGATGAACGTGAAGAAGACGACGGACTTCTCCATTCAGTACTCGTTCGCCGTGTTCCTCATCTCCACGGCCCAGGAACGAGGACTCGATCTCGACAGCGTCAGGGAATCAGCATCCACAGTATCAACAATCAAGAAGAAGAAGAAGTCGTCATCGCCCATGAGAGACCTCGAAAGTCCCGACGTGGAATCTCCGGTATCCACCCCGTACGATCTTGTCCGAGAAGCGCGTCATATCCTCCAGCGATTGGCGAATGGTGGCTACCCATTCGCGCAGTATTACCTTGCGGACGGCTACGCATCCGGTCTTTTTAGCAAAGGCAAGGAGGACTATAACTCGGCGTTCCCACTGTTTGTCCTCGCTGCCAAACACGGCCATGCCGAGTCTGCCTACCGGACAGCTCTTTGCTACGAATTCGGATGGGGGTGCCGCAAGGATCCTGCCAAAGCTGTGCAGTTCCTTCGAACCGCCGCGTCAAAACGACACCCGGGTGCCATGACGCGGCTGGGCAAGGCCTGCCTGTCTGGGGATCTGGGTGAGAAGCGGTACCGTGAGGGCTTGAAATGGTTGAAATTGGCCACTGAGGCGGCCGACGCGCAGTATAATGCCGCGCCGTACCAGTTGGGTTGTCTGTACGAGACGGGATACGGGGACGACATTTTCGCGGATGAGTCCTATGCAGCTGAACTCTTTACGCAAGCGGCGGATCTGGGACACCCGGAGGCCAATTATCGTATGGGTGATGCCTATGAGCATGGTCGGCTGAATTGTCCGCGTGATCCGGCTCTGAGTGTGCATTTCTACACGGGCGCTGCGGAGAAGAATCATTCTGCTGCTATGATGGGTCTGTGTGCGTGGTACTTGGTTGGGGCGCAGCCTATTTTGGATAAGGATGAGGAGGAGGCGTATGAATGGGCGCGAAGATCTGCCGAACTGGGTAAGTCGAGCCACGAGGGTCATGAGATGTCATGTCGGGGATTATTTTTGTCACATCAGGCGAGATATTCAGGGGGGGTGAGATGAGATGAAGGCTGACTAAGATTATCTAGGCTTCGTCAAGGCCCAATACGCACTGGCGTACTTCACAGAAATGGGCATCGGCTGTCGTCGGGACATTCTCGAGGCCAATGTGTGGTACGTGAGAGCCGCCGATGCTGGCGACGAACGAGCCAAGCAGCGTCTTGCTGTGATTCAAGCGGCCGTTAGTGGACAGGGCACGCCTATGGAAGTGGCACCTCCTCGTGTGAAGAAGGGAGACAAAGACGACAAGGACTGTGTGGTTATGTAGGCTCTCTGCCGGCGCCTTGTCTTTTTGCACGATAATGACTGCACGGATCTATGGACGATGTCTGGGCGATTGTTCAGCTTCACTGGACGGCTGCGCGACTCTGATATTAGGCGTCCGACCACGTCGATTCGAGACGCATTCGCACGCGACACGAGACACAGAAGATTATTCCTTCCTAGGTGTTCTTGTGTAAGATCTCCTCACGGCCGTCCAATGAAACGCAGTCGTCGTGTCAATCTTTGTGGTTATGCACGGAATGCAATACGCTGGTGTGTACTTCTTCATCAGTCTGCGTCGGTTGGTAATGCGCGTTTGTATTGCCTCATTATATGCGGCCCGAGAAATTTCCAGCCTCAAACGAAGAGACCTCTCAGCGGTATGACGTCACTGTATTGCACCATCATGTGCGGCCCGCGACACAGCACGCAAAGAAACGTCTGATTTCATACGGCGTAGCATGATTTGTACGGCTGGGTTGTATTACATCATCATGCGCGTCCCGAAACAGAACGTAAGCAGATCTGACTGGTATAACACGGCTATATCTCATCGTGATGTGCGACCAACATCCTCAGCAGCAGAATCGAGCCCCCGCGAACAAAAAGTTAAAACAGCGCCCGGATCCTGCGCCTCACCTTGTTGGGCGCTACATCACGAGAGGATTCCACTCGATCATGGCGTGGCAACGACAAAGCGAGACATGTACATTTTTCTCTTCACAGCTAGCGATCAACGTTTATTGAATACAACAGACGACACAAGATGTCGACACACGGGAAACCAACACATCGCGGCGTGGGTTATCGAGAGTCTGCGTCCAGCACGGAGTGGGACGAAACGAAAGCATTGCACGACTTTGTGCATAATTTGAATTTTTATTTCATTTTATTGATTATCCGTTGTGCGGTATATTCCCAGTACTTGGATTTCTGGGCAAACGATATGGAAAGGCGGGCGGCTTGGGGGCCGTGAGTTTAGGATCAGGGGTTAGGGGTGAATTGGGGCAGGGGCAACAGGACAAGAGACAAAGGACGAGTAATTACGCATTATCATATCAACTCAGTGGTTAGTTTGAACAACTTGACTACTCGGCATAAGCGCTTCGTTTGGTTCTTAGATCACACATGCACACACTATAACTTCATGGTATGTATTGACTTGAGGGAGCTCTACAAATTACGTTAGTTGTACATACTACATCATGCATACAATGCTGCATCACGACAACGAATGAATTACATGACCTGAATTCTCCATCCGCTTTTCCGTCGTTGTATATCTTGGTAATACAACTTCTCTTCTCTAGTTATAAGATCTGCATGTCTGAGTCTGTATATCCCAATCTACCGTCATATTATACCAGCCCAGGGGTCCGTCGCGCCATCTCCCAAAGGGCCAAAGGGAGACTCGTGAGTCGTCACGGCGGGAACTCACGTCACGTAATTCACTACCTACCTAATCTATGATTCTACGTCTTGTCCCCGCCGTGGAACATATTCTTCCCCGGAGATAAGTGGTCATACTCACCTTAGCGCAGGTTCCATATCCCTCGGCCCGGACTCTACTTTCCTAGGTACGTTCTTCAAATCCTCCATCCTAAACCCACACCCGTCCCCTCCTGGCGATTTAGTGCTGGGAGTTCGCTGTGTATATACAAGTAAAGTACAACTCCCTACTCTGTACAGACTCACAGAGTAATCACGATCTATGTAGTGCACTGCATACCGCTGTAAAACACGTTGAAACATGCTGAAACTTGTTGAAACGGCCTTGTTGGACAATGGTCGGTCTGGGAGGGTAGGGTAGATGGACCAACGGTGTGAGATTTAATCTCGCGTGCGGCGTGGGCTTCATACGGAGTACGGAGTACAGGATCCGATACATTGACACAACCCATAATAACGGAGTTCTAGAAATCTAGAGGTCGGGAGAGGGATATGTAGTTGAATCTAGGCATGTGCAACTAGGTACCTACCTACCTAGGTAGTCAATGACTCAATACTTCAGATACTTCAGTTATCAGATTGGAACGAAGGCTCTCCCTCGGGCCTCTTCAACATAATAATCTCCGGCCCTTGGCTGTCCCAGGCTCCCACCGTCTACCAGATACATTCGGGCACACGACGCGCTCGTGCTCAACAACTTGCACACATTTCACATATACATAACACACTCCAGTCAAGTCAAGCAGCAACGATGGTAACGTGATGGCTATGAAATTCCATCCCCCTATCCCATCTAGCTACTCTGAAATCGCCTTCGCGTGTTATACATGTAGTTAGTCCCCGGCAAGCAGCGCCTGCCCCATCTCCCTGTAGTTAGAAGACCGGTACCGTGTATGAGCCACGTCGTGAAATCCACTACATACTCGCTCGCCTGCGTTAAAAAAAAACGTAACAATAAAAATGAACACCAACGGAAGAACAAGAACTTGAGCGAAAAAAATCATCGAATACCAATTAGGTATCACTCCACATCTTTCGGCCTTGAATCGCCGTTCGTAGTCTGCTTCACTTCTTCTGCGACTTCGTGACTGCACTTAGCTCAAAGACTCTCTTTGCTTCTCCTACTTCGCTTCTCATACACACACGACATTTCTCTCAAGACGAGCTGCGAGTAGAACGCTTGGTAGCCTCGCCCTTAGCCTTCTCAGCACCAGTGGTCGCAGCCTCAGCAACCTTGTCCTTGACCTCCTTAGCCTTGCCCTTGGCGGCAGCGGCGGTCTCCTTGACAGCGGGGGGAGCGGATCCACCCAGTCCGAGAAGAGCGACGATAAGAGCAACAAAGGTGACCGCAATGGCGGCGAAACCACCGGCGACCTCGGGAACAAACTTGATGGCCTCAATGGGGCTGGTCTTGGCGATGGCCAGGAAGAGGTCAGTCTTCTCCTTGACATAGAGAACGGGATCGTCGAGGAACTTCATGTCTGAGGGAGACTTGGGGGCATCCTCTTCTTTGGGCTTGTCGGCGTCCGCCAGAGCCTGCTCAACGGGGTGCTTGATCTTGAACGACTCGGCAGCCAGCTTCTCAGCTTCCTCGACGGAGTGGCCAATGTAGATGTTGTCGAAGAGGATATCGCTCTGCATGGTCCAGATTTCGAAGCCAATCTATAGCAATCATCAGTAATCTGCTCTGCACTCTTTCATCTCGCGGTCAGGTTACTTACAGCGCCCATGGGCTCAAAGTAAGAGGGGTGCTTGTCCTCATAGAAAGCGGGGTTCTTGATCTTGCGAGGAGCCCAAGGTCCCTTGTAGGCAGGGTTGTCGATGAAAGGAGCGGTCCACTTGCCCTTGTAGTCGGGGTTCTTCTTCATGGGCTTGGTCCAGGGACCGCATCCAGAGACATCGGCACACTTGGGGTTGGGGATAGTTGGTGCGATCCAATCGCCATCCTCCTCGTCATCCCAATCCTTGGGCTTCTGGGCCTCGGGATCAGCGATGGTAGTGGCTTCATTCTCGAGCCAGTCATCGGGCATGGTGGCCTCGTCGTCGACAATCTCGAAAGGAGCGTCCTCATCCCAGTCCTCGGGCTTCTTGGCCTCGGGGTCGGCGATACGGGCTTCGTCCACCCAGCTATCAGGCTTGGAGTCCTTGGGGTCGTCGATCTCGGCGGGAGGGTTGACGGCAGGGGTGAAGTCCTCGAGGAGGGAACCGGCCTTGACCTCTTCACCGTTCTGCTTGATAGCATAGGTGTTGTTGGGGTGGACAATCAACGTGTAGAGCTCAGTCGTCTTGACAATCTTGGCAGTGGGAGGGGAAGAGAGGTGCTTCTCCTCATATTCGCCGGTCTTGGGGTTCTTGTGGTTGAAGATGAAGTGAACCTTGTTCGCGTGACCACACTTGTCGGGGCCGAACATGATGACGTAGGGCGTGGTGTTGCTGAATTCCTCTTGGTGGAGAGCCTTGTTGTCGCGCAAAAGCTTCATATAAGCACCACCGCACTCGAGACCCTCTAGAAATGCTTGTCAGTACGTGTAGAGACGAGGTGTCGCAATTGCCACGAGAGAGGTTCAAACAGTTCCGGGTGGCATAAACTCACGCTGAAGCTTGACTTCATATTGGACCACAAGAGTCTTGCCCTTGTTGTCAATCTTCTTGGGGAACTTGGCCGAGATGGCATGGTGAGCAGCGGGATTCTTGACAACAAGACCCTTATCGCCAGCCATGCCCTTGTACTTGGTAGGCTCCTCGACAGACCACTCGCCAACAAAGGCCCATTCCTCCTCATCCTTGCCGGAGCCCTGCATGTCCTTCTTGGCGTGCGAGGGCTTCCATCGCTTCTCCCAGTCATCGGTGAACTGCTCGAGGAAAGGGGCTTTCAAGGTAGTGGGCTACATGAAAGAAAGCGAGCTGGTCAGCATGCGAGGAAAGATGAAAAGATGCCACATAAACATGTGTGTAGCAGGCGTGCTATCATGGGACGCAGGCGAGTGATGGGATGCGCAGCTTACAGTAAAGACAGGGAGGTCAGCCGCAACAGCAGGTGATTCCTCAACCTTGTCAGCATGAGCCGAGCCAGCCAAAAGGGCAGCAGACACAGCCGCAGCCGCAGCGTTAAACTTCATTATGATGGCGGACAAATGCAGACTTCTTATGGCAAGCAGTCAAAGACGGAGGGCGATGCAGCGCGAAAGGAAAGGAAGACGATGCCAATTGGGCCAAGTCCCAACGCTCACGGCGGGCTTCGGATTCCTGGAGGGTGGGAGATTTTGAAGACGTGAAGATGGAATGGGGAAGAGAATTGGATTGGGCGGGCGAGGCTCGTGAAGAGAGCTTTATGAAAGGCTGGGCTGACCAGTGGTTGAGCAATGAGGACACGTAGAAGCAACAAAGAACTGCAAGGACCCCGACAGAAACCCCGACAGAAGTTGGGGGCCTTTGTTAGGGGGTCAGCCACCAAAATTGGCACTGAGTGGCCAACTACAGACTACAGACTACAGACTACATACAGTACCTACCTAAAATGACACGCGAAGTTGGAGAGGACACATGGTTCTTGCGGGGGCTCCCAGTCGGTGCCTTGATTCGCGGTGGGGCTCCGGCCGTCACGGGAAAGCAGCTGACGGCCTTAGTTTTAAGCCAAAAGGTTAAACAGGAAGCGCCGTTGGTTCTTTGTGATCTTTTCGAAGATAGTAAATGCAATCATGCTAACATTAACCAGTAATGACAAAAGGCCGTCCGTTTCCGGCGCAAGTGCCGGGGACTTAGATGCTAGATTTGCGCGCGGCTTATCGTTATTCGCGCCCCGTCTTCCAGGGGGAGTCGACCTCTCTGCAAGAGGCTTTTCGAGGATCCAATTTCCATGCTATGAGATGAGAAGACCGAGATGATTTTCACAACCATCGCTTATACATCGGCACTGTCGTCGTCCACATCCTCAATATTGCGCGACAGTTCACAAAATAAATGTTACGTCAGGGAGATAGTGAGCGTATCCTCTCAAGCTCATCGTTCTCATATAAAACAACTGTGACCAAGACCATGCTAATTAGGGTATTATGTCTGACTGAGATACCGACAATACTTCTCCATCCAAATTCCGTAGTCCCTTCATTCCACAACATTATATTGACCAAACTGCCCGTCATCATGAAGAAATAAGATTCCAGGGCGAGGTCTCATTAATCTGTCTCTCGTTCCCACGTCTAGATCAGCCTCTCTCATGATCCCTTCCAAACTCTGTCGAGAGTTTATTCAAAAGTATGCCATCGTTTACAGAGCAAAGATGGCAGCCAGGGCACCGACAAGAGCACCGGTAGCACCGAAGGTCAGGCCGGGAGCAGCGTTTGTGCTCGTGGCAGCGGGGCTGGACGAAGTCTTGGATCCCGAGGTCTTGTCGCCAGAATCGGTGGAGGTCTTGTCGCCAGAGCTAGAGCCAGAGCTAGAGCCAGAGCTGGAGCCGGAGCCAGAGTTGGAACCAGAGTCAGCGGAGCTGCTGGGGGCAGCAGCGCCGGTCTGGGTGGCGGTAGCGTGAGCATCAGAGTCCGACGTACCGGCACCGCTGCTGCTGCCGCTGCTGCTGCTGCCACTCCCACTGCCACTGTTGCCACTGTTGCCGCCAGTGGGCTGAGGAGTACCTCCGCTCTTGTCGAAGTAGTGCTTGGAGATGCAGCCCTGAACACAGTCGGCGTACTTCTGTGTCTCCTCGGGGCTACCGCTTCCCTGGGGGCAGGCAGCAGCACATTTGGTGGTGTCGTTGACTTGCTGCTCGTTAGGGCTGGGAACCTATATAATGGTTGCCATGTCAGCTCATTGCTCGTATCGGTAGCCACAGGTTGGGTAAGGCAATCCCAAGCAGCTACAGTCACACACGACACACGACACGCGGCCGTAACAGGCGTCGACTTACAGTGATGCAGTGAGACTGGCAGTTGACGTCGCCAACGGCACACTTCTTCAAGCAGGCCGCAGCAGAAGCGGTGGCGGGATCAGCAGACACGGGAGTCTGGGCAGAGACGACGGCAGCAAGGCCAGAAACGACGGCGACGGCGAAACGCATCTTGATGTGTGGTGTTTGTGTGTTGAAAACCGAGGTCAAGAAGTTCAAAGGGATATATTACAAAGACGTAGTAGAGAGAGGGTAAACGAAGGTGGTATCGAAGTTGAGCAAGCGAGAGACTGAGCAAGAGAGAAGAAGACACGGAAAACGGACTGTGCAGGAACGAAAGTCAAACACTGGTGACTCTGAAGGCGGGGACGCGAGGTCCTTTATTCAGTTTTAGCCAGGGGAACGTGGCGGAGGCGTCGCCAGAACCCCGAACTTCAGCACTCGTGTGAGCGTGCGCTCAAGCGCGGGGCCCCGGCGAGGAGGTACGGGGATAGGGGTGGCAAGAGACCAATCATCATCACCAGACTGGCCTAGACAGTCACGACTCACGACTCACAACACGCTCTCGTCATACAAGGTACGGAATATGTGTACTCCGTACGCACAGAGGTAGTTATTCATGACTTGGAGGTTATATACTAACGACTTATGTGGATATATATCCTGCCCCTGGCTCGTCCAGCGTCTAGGCAGGCTACGGATCCTGGTCTCCACTGGACTCCTGGAGCCGCGGGCCGGGAGACGACTTTCCCACCTTTCCCGGCTGGGCTGAGCCCGACACAGGAACCTATGGTCCTATGTGCTCCGTATGCTCACTAGCCTCCAGCAATCCGCTCCCTCTTCCATGTGCTTGAGATTCATACCTATGTCACTGTCACTGCCTTTTTTCCCGTTTTGCCGCTTTTCCCGCACACGATCCTCGATCCTCGATCCTCGATCCTCGATTCCCTCGGCTTGACAAATTTCAGGCTTTTGGGCGCAACTTGCAAGCAGCACGTGCACCCCGGCGCTCCCGTCAATACCAGCGATTCTGTCTCACATCCCTGCGGCCAGCCAAGGCTTCGCCACAGGTGCTGTGGCCGTTCTGGTTGGTTTACCAGGTGGATCGCCGCAGGAATGCGGCTTGGAGTCGTGGACCGTCTCGTGTGTCTTTGGTCTTTGTTGGTGTGTCAACGTGTCGCAGCCTGACTTGCATGTTTTGCATTGGTTCATTACCCTTTGTCTACTCCGTACTCTGTACACTTGTTACGAGTCCAGACTGTCTAGTTTGAAGTTGTTGCGCGTTTCAGAGAGAAATAATCAATTCGACTTGGTGATTCTCCCTTCACATACGAGCCGAGTCCAACCGGGAGACGCGGTGTAACCTAAGCGTGGCTCAGCAATCGTGGCACCATGCTGCAGATAAATACCCCAAGGGCAGTGACAAAGTTAAGAGAAAAAATATTAAAAATAGACACATCACCTAGCTTCCAAGGCAGAGCCCAGCTCAATTGAGTCATGCCGCACTTCCGAGATCAGTGGCTTTGATTCTTGTTCTTGTCCGTTGTGCCAATTTCCCCAGCATCTGCACGTTCCTTTTCGTGCGACGTCCAGATGCAAGACAACGCTGCTGCTACCTATGTCCCTGCATACTCAAATGATGAATGCAGGTTTCTAATGCAACCGCCACCAGAAAGAGGAACATCGATGAAGACGTCTATGTACCGCTGTTGTACTCCGTACTCTGTAGAAAAGAGCTGGCTCAGCAAGATTCGTGATGTCCTGCTGCACGATCTCAAATGGCTCGAGATGTCGAGATCGTGTCAGCGCCGGAATGTCTATCCGAGGTCTAGGAAGAGGCTCCGGCTGTGGCGCGCCTGCAGGTCATCTTGACGTAGCCATTGCAAGGCGCGTGGCGAGGAGTCGAGGACAAGGGGGGGATGAGGCGAAAGCTGAGATTACGAATTCAGGAACCCCAACCGCCGGTACCGGCGATATCTGTCATAAAAACGTGACCATTCCGCACACGATACTTGGGCAAATGCTTCAAAGATCAATTGATCGAATGTGGATTTGAAATGTGTAAATTAAATTTGAAAATATACACAAAATGCTTATTAATTGACTCCCTCATGTTCTTGCACAACACCATCCCAGGACTCCCGAGTGGCGACGTCATCGCCTCCTGTGTCATTGTGAGCTGCAATGTCAGCCTCGTTTTCCGCTTTATTGGTGACCTCGACTTCAATTGCTAAGCCCTCACTATCTCCTAAGAGGATGTCTCCCGGATCTCCCAGTGAGAATGGCGCCTCTGGGTCCTCCAACGGCGGCGCCATTCGTTGAGACGCGCGAGGCATCTGCGTACCAGCCTTATATGTATCTCCATGAATACCGTCCCTGACCAGTTTGGCAGTTTCCACAAGAAGAAAGGTGGCGACTGTGGCAGCTCGAGTTGCAAGCATTCTACTACATATAAACCCGCACCCAAACCCAAGCCGGCACCCAAGTCCAAAACCGAAACGAAAACCATAACGAAACCCAAGCAAGAGAACACCCCGCTTTTCTTGTTGATGCATACCTGGAATACGTAACCAAAGGTCTGGGCTGTGGTTAGGTACTTGTATTCATCTTGTTTATGCATACATAGTCTAAAAGGGAAAGAAGGAAGGACCGCTCGTGGCGTTGAGGCCACAGTCTTCCTGCCCTGGTGGGTGCTGCAGCCAATCAACGTGCATGTCTGCGCACCCAAGCCACGTGATATTATGTATCGCTGATTCCAACAGCGAGTAGTCTGCGCATGACAATCGGCATACGAGGTTCCGGCGTTACGCGTATGGGCTGACCAGTGACAAGAGCTATGCATGCAGTGTGCTCATTGCTTTTTGACCACCAGCGCGTATTGTTAAGTCCCTAGAGCCACCGACTTACATACGAGTATGGAAATACGCCTCAAGGATTTTGCCAACTGCCTCAACGCTTTACCCGATTTGGAAGTGGAAGTACATAACTCACTAACAAAATCAAAATCATTGGCGAAGCGAAGCGAAGCCTTTTCTACACACTCGAGGCTCTCAAATCTCTATGGCTCACTGACATGAACAATCTGTTGTACATATTCATGGAAGATATCTAGGAGCGAGAGAAAGGAAAGAGTGAACGGACTTACCGCGTGAGGCCACGTTCGCATGTGTCGTTGAGGACAGCGATTCCAATATAGATTCATGAATTTCAAAGGTGATTCTTAGGCGCTTCAGAATGAATAGGTTGAACCTAGGATCTTGAGAGTATTTCAATTTATCAAACAGGATTCGAACCCCCAGCTTGGCCCCTTCGCCCACGGCGTCACCATATTTATGTACATCCGTACAGAGTACTCCTTGTATCAATATCTGCAGAGCCCTCTGAGCTCTCCCAAGGCACCGAAGCGAAGGCCACCGGTAAGCTAAAACTACGCAAAAAAACCTTCACATGCCTTCTAGCAGAACATGAAAAAGCCGAACATGAGAGTGAGTATCCATTCGTACAAGCAGCTCGCCATTGCGCTGCATTGACACCAACGACACGACAAAAACTCAACGTCGGCCCAAGTTCGGCAGCCCCACCAACGTGTATTCCATCATCGCCTTATCATGCCTCTCTTCAAAAATCGAAATTGAAGTCAAGCCAAGCTCACACATGACTTCGAGAAATCAGCACCCATTGGCTATCTATACCAATACCTGACGAGGAAAACCATTGCCGAGCTGCGACTATCGTCATAGGCGCCGTCCACCAGCAACTGGCTCATCTTGCACCGCGCTGCTCATAACCGTCTCCTTGATTCTTCACCGTTCTTGATTCGAACATGGCCTCAACGACCCACGAAGGCGCCAATGCCGACCACCTCATCACGTCTGACAACCCAGACCATCCCGCGAACCTGATCCCCTCACTATGCGCCAAGTTCTGGACCCTGGGATGGGTCACCGGCACGGGAGGCGGGTGCTCGATTCGAGAAGAGTAAGTCTGGCCTATGAGAAGTCTTTCGTGGTGTTGAGAAGAGCAGAGTCACGTTGAAGGAGAGAATGCAACGGAAGACTGGAACTATGAATATGAGGAGAAGGAGGAGCAACGAATTCAGTCAGAAGACTGGTTTTCATGAGGGAGAAAAAGAGTAGGAGCTGGAGAAAAGGCCAAAACACTATCAAGATGTTCAAATTCTTACACTTTTCAACCCTTCTCCCAGCGACCGCGTCTACATCGCCCCCTCAGGCGTCCAGAAAGAACTCATGAAGAACACGGACATCTACGTGCTCTCCCTCACGGCCCAGCAAGAAGCCGCCGCCGCCGCCGCAGCAGCAGCATCCTCAGAAGAAGCCACAACCGCACAAAGCCTCCAGCGCACCTATCTCCGCTCCCCTCCCTGCCTCAAACCCTCCCAATGTACCCCCCTCTTCCTCGCGGCCTTTACACGCCGCAACGCAGGCTGCTGCATCCACACCCACTCCCAATGGGCCGTCCTCGTGACCCTCCTCCTCGAGCAGCAAGGCGGTCCTGAGAACAAAGTCTTCGCCATCAACAACATTGAGCAGATCAAGGGCTTTGGGCGCGGCATGCATAAGTCCGGCAACCTAGGCTACCATGATACGCTGCGGATTCCTGTCATTGAGAACACGCCCCATGAGGAGGATCTGACGGAGTATTTGGAGGCGGCAATGGAGGCGTATCCGGATACGTATGCGGTGTTGGTGAGGAGGCATGGCGTGTATGTCTGGGGGGAGAATGTGCATAAGGCGAAGACAATGTGTGAGAGGTGAGTCTCCGGTCTCTCTTTTTTTCTTTGTTGTTCATTCTTTATACCCCCCTACCGCCCTACCCCCCCCCCCCCTCTTTTTTTTTTTTTTTTTTTTTTGCATGCGTGACGAGACACGTTGAAAAGGGAGTGTAGAATTCGGGGCTTGCTTTCTTTTTCTTTCACCGCATTCTCACTATGTTGATGCATGTGCGCATCTGTGTGCTGACTCCTCACGCAACCAGCCTCGACTACTTGTTCCAATTGGCCGTGGAGATGAAAAAGCTTGGTCTTCCGTGGATCAGTGAGGTAGCTCGCGTTGCGCCTGACCGAGTCTAGGCCGTTGTGGCGGGAAGTAGAATCAGGCATATTGAACGAGTAGGAAGTTTGAATAAATGAGGATAAGTACGCCAGTAACGCGTTGAAATATGGTGGAATTAGACGAGGCTTCAATGAAGCGGAGGGGACAAAATTTCTTCAGTTTCATTGTGTTTTGGCTTGGATGATATAGGCGTCACGTCGAGACGAGTAAACGAAGCGTCGGTGCGTGATACATACAAAGGAGGGGGCGGCAAAGTAGGCGAGTAGACTAAGATAGGAGGTCTGCCAAGCAGAAATAGATGGCCTGTCAAGTCCACAATGGGAAAAAGTATCAAGGTAGCAAGAAGGAAATCGCATTAGGAGGACGGCTAATCTATACAAGCATGTCCTCTTAAGTCGCATATACAGTTCTATAGCTCACAACTCATCTCGTTGCTGAGTCTCCTGAATAACCTCTGCTTCATCACGCTTCGCCTCCTCCTGTGGCTCCTCCCACATCCTCTTCTTCGGGTTCCTTGGCTGATCGCCTTCCTCGGCATCTGTCATCTCCTCCACCTCCTTCTCCTTCGGCTCCTCCTGAGGCTCCTCCCACATCCGCTTCATTGGGTTCCTCGGCTGATCATCCGACTCTTCATCTGCGTCCTTCTCACCCACATTACCAAGCTCATCAGCCTCGCGAACCGCATCTACAACCTGAGCAATCTGATCCGTCACCACTTCCGCAACTCCATCCCGCCCCGACGGACTCGCGCTTCCCACCTGCGCAGTAACAAGATCTTCGCCCGGCAGACCATCCACCGAAACACTACCCCCATCAGCACCCGCACCACCGCCACCAACACTCGCCGTTGCCGACTCCCCAGGCGCCGACCGGTGATGCATCATCACAGCGCTACCAGCCCGCGTCCCCACGCCGAATAAGACCCGAAGCGGGAGCCACACAAGCCACCACATCGGCCCGTACAAGATCCTCCGGAAGAGTAGCCATGCCCCAGTCGCTAGGAGCATATACAGCGCCGTCTGCAAATACCACGTATCGCTCTTCTGCGAGCGCAACAACGTGCCCAGCAAATCCCGCGAGCTCGCAAGCATAGAGTCCAATGAGCTATACGACTCGTCTAGCTCTCTCAGCGCGGCGGACGACTCCGTCAGGGTCTGGTGCGCGTACTCACTGCGGAATAGTTCCGCCGCGATGAGGTCATGTGTTCTGCGCAGCGCGCTCGTCACATTGTTACTTGCTCCGACGGTTTGCTGGTCTCCTGCGGAGAGACTCGACTGGTTGTGATGGTACGCGTGTGTATGGTACAGACGCTGGGAGGACCGAAGCGTAGGAGACGATGCTTCTTCGGGGGCGTCTTTACTGCCTGTAGAGTCTGGCTCGGGGGGCACGGGGAGTGAGTAGGACTGGATGAGGAGGCGGCGCTCGAGTTTGCGGGCTTGAGCTAGGTTATCACGTGCGGAGAGGCGGGCTTTTCGGAAATGGGTTCGGCAACTAGATGGCAGATGATTTTAGAATCGTGTATGCAAAAGACATGTATGCGAAACGTGGTAATGAGGCCATTTATATAAGGGGAAAGTAAGGGCCAAGATAGCATTCTGGTGCAAGTACCTCGCAAGCTCACTACCCAGTCGCTGAACACCCTCCCTCAACCGCATCTTCTCCGCGCCCTCTGGCCGCACAAACTGAACTTCCTCCGTGAGCAGTTCCTGCTCCTCCAGGCCATTCCGCAGAATCTGGCCAATCTCGGCGCTCAGTTCCCCACTGACACTGCTCTCGTCGTCCATGTCGAGCGGCAGACCAGCACCGGGTTGGAAGTCGAGCTTGGCTAGTCGGTCAATCAGCTCGCGCAGCTGCGTCGTGGTCTCCTGGAGGGCCGTGAGGCGCTCGTCTAGGCCTCGCAGCGACATGGTGAGTAATTGGGTCAATGAATCGTGTCTTCGAGCGTGTCGAATATGCAGGGAGGAGTTTTCATGAAGAGCTCGTTGAATGGCGTTGGTGATAGATAATCGGGGGAGGGACGCCTTTTGACACTTGGTCGGAATGACGGAGGCGAGGTGGGGTGAGCCTGTGACGTTTTGTGCTTTTCAGGCGTTGATTGGTTCCACCCGGGAGATGCGCGAGTTCTGTACTTGACGAGGTTTTGTAGACCCCTGTTTTCTACGCGTCAGAGGTACATACATATTCTCTACACACAAGCTTGAAATCAGAGTCCTGTCTATGCGAAGAAAACAAAGTAACGCAGATGGCCATCACAGTGATGCCGCCCAGAATGTCACATCTCCCATCTCATCATCATGGATAGTAATTATGCCAAACATGTAGCAGCGCAGAAGGGACGGGTCAAGCATGCGGCATTCCATAAGTTCAACAAAGTGGAAAGTGGCCTTCAGGATCGCAGCGCTGTCCCCGCATTTCCATGATCGATTGAAGCAGAGACTTGCTCCAGTTCATCGTGTAAGTGCACGACATTGGGCAGCGACTAAGAGGCCGAGGCGTCGAAAACAGTGTGAAGTCCGAGATCATTCGAGGCTTGAGCGGCGAGGAGAAGTTGAACGTGTCGTGTCAAACTGAGACATGACCATTGTTAGGAACATGTAATAAGTGGGAGTAGACTTTCAAGTGACTGAAAGAGTTTTGGATGAGGAAACTTTAAGCAGTAACTAATGGAGCGTTTCTAGTATGTAGTTACATCAACATGCGCGAAATGAATATATAACTTGCAAAATTTTAGAATCAATGCTCTTGATAAGGGCAAAAGGGAAAAAAAATTGCTTGCGGCAGGTTGGCAAGGGAAATTGGTAAGGATTTCAGAAATTTCCGATTTCCGTTCACACCCAAACCCTGAAAAGTGTGAAACCCATATCCCTAGAACTGGTCAGTGGTGGTTGAACTTTGAAGGTATAAAGCCTATTTACTGAAACTGGTGGCGCCGTTTGTGGTGATGATTATAGACATGGAATCAAATACACCTAAGCTGTCGAAGCTGTACATGGCGTACGAGAGACTTCGCAAGACGGTCACCGGGGCTTTGCTAAGCCCTGATCTGCGAAGTAATACCCTCCAACGAGGGAGACATCAAGATAAGAGGCAAGAATGACCTCCACAGAGTATGTATATCTTTTGCCAGCGGGAGTTGACTTTGAACAACACAGCGGTTCGCAGATCGTGGCTTAGCGAAGTCTCTCGTACGCCGTGTACAGCTTCGACTCGACAGCTTAGGTGTGTTTGCTTCCATATCTATAATCATAGCCACGCAGGTTTTGTACCTTGAAAGTTCAACCACCAGACAGTAGCTGACAGCATCCCATTTCGATTTCAACTCCTCACCACCTACGTATGTATAGACTACACACCTTCGCATGACACACAAAGTCCCATACAAAGTACTTCCCCCCTTCCGTTCCTTTCCCATCACGACCACACATCCCCCTCGGCCCTGCAAACACCCACGGTCACATCGTAACCGAAAGGCAACACCAAATTAGCAAATGTCTCCCCACAGGATCTTTCTTTCCTGTCAAGTAAATAAAAGGGGGACAAAGGAGACAGACCTTGAAAAGAAAAAAGTTGAAGCACCGCCCTCCAAGAAGAATAATCGGAATCGAATTATAGTCCCTACATAAATGGAGAAGACTACGCCACGCATCGCACTCAAGTGTTATCACACACAATCTTCGCAGTGGCTTCCCAAAGAGCAAAACAATCCCCCGGAAAAAGACGCGAGGAAACCAAACATTTCCCCGAACATCCTCCAGGTGGACGGCCCTGATATTTCTGATGCCAAAACTGCGGACGTCAATTGACGCCGGGCCCTCACGGGCAGACCCGTCCTTCCCCTCCCCTATTCCCAGGCAAAGAAGCCCGAAAACAGGGGAACAGTGACAGCGGTTTGATCAAAAGAGATCGTTGTTGAAGAGGCTTCTCCGAATTTCTCACATGCGAGGGGGTGTTGAGATTCTCTTGCCTAAAGACTCCACTGTCCCATACAAGTATGGGGATGTAGAAGTTAGGAAGAGAATCTCTGTTTGTAAGCATGGAAGCGTGGCCTTTCTTGGAGGGCGATGCTTAAGGGGAGAAGAAAGGAAAGGAAAAAAACGGCGGCGATGATTTTCCACTTTTTGTTTTGTTTGCGATGGATCCATCCCCCTTCTGGGCGGAGAGCACGTGACGTTAAATTTGGAGGGATTGCCTTCCAACTTTATTACCCAATGCCGCTATGCGAACATGGGAAGGCTCAAAGAATTGCATCACGCGGAGTCAATTGCTAACCTTCCTTCTTTCACACTCTCGTCAAGTCTTATTTTTGTGTGCGCAGCTACTAAGCGACGACACAAGATGCAAATCAGGTTCATCACCAAGGTCACGGCGAGGTTCAATCCTTTTTCTGTCTGCGCCAAGCCTGCTCGCCTGTTTCTTACGTATCTGCCTCCGAATGCACGCGCGAGCGGTACATCGGTAGAGACAATTATCCTGCCCCGAAACACGACCGAATCGAGCTCTTTGAAAGTGGATTTCAGTACGCAAGCTCACCTCTCTCTTTTTATCATTTGCCGCTGTGGAGGCTAACACGTAGCAGAGGACGGCAAACAGTTGGCATTCAACTGTTCGAGGATCCCCATCAACATGCTCGTCGAAGAGGTTGAGCGATATTGCCGTGCATTGCAAAAGGCGTCCGATCTTTCAGATTAAACGGCATTTTACGACAACACAGCGAAAACTTTGCATTTGCGGCGTTTGTTCCTTACGACTTGATACAAGATTCCAGATGGGGGAGTTGGATGGGACACATTTGTACAATTAGATCTTCAGACAGCGAAGTTGCGTCTTGATGTATTTCACGGCGCCAGATGGCTTGCCGTATTGGCTACTTTTTACTATGTATACGAAGCATATACAAGAGTCCACGTCACTCGTGAAATCGCGCCATCTACGTGACCATAAAGCGAAAATTAAGCAGAGGCACCGCTAATGAAGAACCACTTGTCGATCGAGCTGTCAATCTTCTCCGCGGGAAGCTCCTGGTGGGAGGGCAGAGGAGGCAGCTGTTCGGGGCTGAGGTAGTTGATGGAGTGAGGAACGTTGGTGTTGCCACTAGTTGGTACAAGGTTAGAAGCAGGTACATCTAGGAGTATCACAAGATTAAGAAGGACTTACATAGAGACACCGTTGGCGGGGGTCTTGCCGGTGATGAGACGGTCCCAAGCTTCGGCGCATTCACGGACGACGTCCATGGCATATCTAGCAATGCGTCGTTAGCTACGTATTGCCTCACCAACAGTGGTCATGGAATATACTAACGCCTTGTTCTTGCACTCGCCAGTAAAGGCGAACTGGTTCTCGGGCTTGCCGTCAGGGATCTTGTAGATACGGAACCACTCATTGGTGGCTCGGAGAAGGCCAGGCAGGTGGCGCTCGACGTCCTCAATGTCGTTGAGCTTGGGAGCAATGGGGTCGTTCACGTCAATGACAATGACCTTCCAGTCAGTCTCCTCCTCGTCGAGCAGAGCCATGACGCCGAGAACCTTGACCTGCTTGACCTGTCCGGTGTATCCGACAAGCTCGCCGATCTCGCAAACGTCGAGAGGGTCATTGTCACCCTTGGCTTTGGTCTCAGGGTGGGTGACATTGGGGTCTTCCCAGGTCTGGTCAAAACAAGTCAGCAACAGAGCATGGCGCCATGTCACACAGTCCGGCCAGCTCGACTTACCTGGGGGAAGGCACCATAATTCCACAGATATCCCTTGTGGGGGAAGCAGTTGCGAACATATCGCAGCTTTCCCTTCTTGATGTCCTGCTTGATGGGGTTGAGGAGCTCCTCCTTGCAGATCTAATGGCGAAGAATACATTAGCAAACAGCTTCTCACCGGTCCAGAGGTTGAGTAAAAAAGCGGCCAATGGCACCATGAGGCGGGAATAGGGGGGGGGCCAAAAACACATAGGAAGAAAGTCAATGAACAACAGTGTGCGACTTCAACTGCTTCGTACATACCTCAAGCTTAGCATTGGTCCATCGAGGAATCTCAACAACCATGTTCAGGATGGTCTGCTCCGGGTTGGCATAGAGGGGGATGTCGTGGAAAGGAGAGACGGGGACGCCATCCTTCTCAATGTAAACACGGTGCTCAAACGTGTTGGGGGCGGCAACCTTGCGGAGGCTGTATTTGGACGCCATGCTGGGCGGTTCGGGAGGGGATGAAGATGAAGAAGAGGAAAACGAGGCAGAAGGAAACGATGGGTTAGAAAATCGGGACAGATGATGAGCAATTTGCTGCGTCCGCCGTGTCGAGATTTTGGAATAGTTAGAGGAGATGGACTGGTGAGGGGGCGGGGCAAGGCCCGGTGGGTCCATTGGGCTGTGGGCAGCTGCAGTCGGCCGTACAACCGACGAGGCAGCCGATGAGAAAGCGCTGGTCGCGCGCATGATCTTGGGGCTGTCAGCGGCCCGAGAAGTCGTTTGCAGCAGGCTCTGCGTCTGCAGAGATCGAAGGCCGCGGACGCGCAATGCTCGTGCAGACAGCATCAATTGCATCCATGTCACTCGTCGGCGACTGGGGACGACCATGGGAAGGCCAGGGCGCTGCAGGATCGAGAGAGAGAAACAGGTCGTGGCTTTCATTGATGAGGTTGTTGAGACCGAGGTCACAAATCTCTTTGCTGCTTTTCGGCGTTTGTGTTGCGTCTTCTCATCAACGCCGCGGCACCAGGCGCGAAAAAAAAGGGGCGCCACGTCAAGTCCACTTATTTCCCAAATCGTCATGAGTTTCTGACTGTCAAGTCAAGCGTCTTCACGCATCAACATCGCATCATCACGGCGTCAGCTGTACTGGAATACAGAATTACTGAACTTCAACACCGTGCTTAGAAATAAGCTATTGCTAACCTGATATCATGACGCAAAAAACAACAACAAAAACTCAAGTCCATGCGACCAATACATAGTAGACCAAAAACAAACGACAACACATGCAGTCTAAGCAATGACTGGTAGTATCTGGTAAAACGGTTGAAGCACTATGAGCGCCAAAATCTCGCGTCCCTTAGGCAGCGGTCAGGGATTCTGTCTCATCAAGTCTTCTTACAGAATCCGCGTCTGTCACGGACTCCCTCTCCTTGATAGGCGCGGCCTGTTGCTCAACAGCTGCATCATGTTCCTCGATCTCGGGACGCCAATCGCGAAGGTCATCCTCGCAGTCATTGAGAATCTGGCGCGCATTGTTGGCTTCCGTATACTGAGCCCGAGTGTCTCCAGGTACTACTGGTGTGTCGTCAATGAGAGACAAAAGACGACGCCCGTGTTTGGCAAGGATAATTTGCTTCTCAGCACGCTCGATCGTGGCAAGGAACTCGGTGTCGTATGCTTCCTTGAGCTTTTGTCGCGTCTATGTTCCTACTGTCAGCGTCATATATGTCTCATGCGAAGCAGCGAACTCTGAGGGAGAGACGCCTGCTATAATGCATGAAAGGGGGAGCCTACAATGTTGGTCAATTGAGCTTCGGCAACTAGGTTCTCTGCCTCGGCGCGAACAAGCTCCTGCTCCAAGACAACCAAGCGGGCACTCTCGGGCTCCTTCATCTTCAGCTTGGCGATGTCGTCGGCGATCTTGGCTTTGCCATGGCGGCTAGGCTGGACGCTCTTCTCCGTGTTACGAATAGACTTGAGGCGTCCGCGAGAGTCGTCCAGAGCATGAGCATATGTGTCTTCCAGCTCGCCAATTTCGCTCAAAACGACACCAACCTTGTCGGAAATGTCGCTGACGGCCTCATCGGCCGTGTTCTCTCCCCATTCCGACAGCTGCGTGGCGATTTGGATGCGCTCACGTCCGGCAGCTTCGTGGGCATTGATCAAGTTGTTTTCCGACTTAATGAGCTTGAATAGCTTGCGAGAAAGCTCTGGTTGGGTCTGGCCGCGCAGAGAGTTGAAGGAAAAGCTGGGCAGCTGAGCTCCGGAGCTACTCTTGTTGGACTTGCCGCTAGAGCGGATAGACATGGCGCGGTTCCTGGTCGAGTACAGGCAATTAGTGATTGATTCTGCTGGAGCGTAGCGCAAGTGAGGTAGATAAGGCTGAAGAAATGAGCCATCAAAGCTGGTTCGAGACATGACGAAGCCTTGCTTGCCTGCTGGCAGCAGAAGCGCAAAATCGATAATTTGAAAAGTGAGGATGATAACAACGTCTTTGGAGTCGCACTTCAAAAGAGCAAAGATCCCACGCCTGTTCGTGTCTGAGCTTGCTTACATTTTGGCGGCTTCCAAACTCTTGAACAAGCAGTCGCGGTCGGTAATTTGGGTAGCTGCAACGAGTCGTGCCTTACAGAGTTGTTAGCCTGCGTATAGCATATTGTCTGTGAAATGTCTTCGTCACGTCATGCTTGCAAACTCTACTCCTCGACTCGATTCACCACAGGCAACGTTCCCGTCGAGGACAGCAGCCAAACTTCCTGCACATGACATACAAGGGCCAGCGACGATTTTATAGGAGGGCACTAGAACATACTTAATCCAGTCAACAAGTGATGTCGTATTTCGGCAGGACAGTTAAAGGATCACGGATGTATACACGTATAACAATACTGGGCACGGCCACAAAGAGGGGGGAGATGCCGGATCAGGGCGCCGCGCAGGGTTTTAAGGTCTTGAACGAAAGATTATGCGGTGGGAAGTATGTACCTAGCACGATTGGAAAAAGCCAGGCAAACACAACTCGACAAGATCTCTCCAAGCTTTCCGCACTTGTCGGATGGCAAGGCGCTAGCCTGCTTCTTTGCCCGCCAGAGACAATTGATTGGAGCCAGGTGTGAGAGGCAACGAATGAGCGATGGGAGGCTTTCGCGACAACGAGGTGTTCGTGTGGGCGGGCGGAAGACGATGACGCTGCCGGTGACGCTGCCGGTGACGCTGCCGGTGACGACTCTGCTCCATGATGTCATGATGCGCCTCTGCGGTGCTGCGCTGCGCTGCACCCCGCACCCCGCTCATCTTCAGCCCAGAAGAAATGGCAGCATCAATTCCGCGTTCGGTCGACGCAGGCTGCAGCCGGTCTTCACTGCTCAGGGCCTGATTCTCTCAGCTGCAGTCTCCTGTCAGGGCCACTCAAGGGCCATCGCACGACTACGACGCAGGCTGCATGTGAATCGGTACACGAAGGAGTCGTGGAATCAAAGAAGCCTCCTCGTGTATAGATTGCGTACATAAATGTCGTGACCGGTAAGCACGAAATAAATCAGCGAAATCAGACGCATCGATCCTATCGACCTTGCAGACACCCCATCCATCCCAAGTCTTAATCCCAAGAGCCTGATGGGCCATGTCAACAAGCTTCCTTCGTCCATCCCATCGGGGTATCCGACAATCAACTCCACACACCTTTCATCCCGAGAAACCCCCATGAATCCACCACATCATATCCCAGCCCTCGCAAAAAAAGTGACCGTAGATAACCCAAAACCAGTCCTCGAAAGAAATCACGGAGATATCAAAAAGAGATCAGTACCTCCTCGGCGGCTCCACCGCCTCATACACAACCGTTGGTCCCGCGCCAGGCCTCCCATACGAGGCACTCACCCGCGGCGGACTAGCCCGGTAAGTCCTCCTCGTGACACTCGTATAGCTCGACCTCGGGGAATGGTGATGATGGTGGTGGTGGTGATGGCCCTGATGGCGTCGTGAGGGTATGATTTCCTCTTTGTAGTAGTAACTTGTGTTTGGTTCGCCGCCCCAGAAACACATCTTTGCGTCTGTGTTTGTGTGTTTGTGTTTGTGTATGTGTGTTTCTTTCCCTTATTGGTATTCTTTTGATGTTTTGCTGTCGCGTTCCTTTTCGGAGAGCGGAGGCTGTAGCCAGTGGTTTTGGGGAGAGCGCCTTTGCAGAAGTCGGCCGCTGTTAGTGGCAGAGATGAATGAGCTATGTTTTTGATGATGTACTGTCGAGAGGGCTCGAAGAGGGATTATCCAGGTTCGCTGGGAAAAGCCACGGGATGGAAGACGGGCGGACTGTTTACACGGACGGATTAGCTATCCCATGGAGGGGATACGTGCCATCTTATACCTACCTACGCTCCTTCGGACTTCCTAAAGCCTCAGCTGACACTCCCGAGTCCCGAGTCCCGATGCCGCTCCCGCTCCTACGATCACTTGACTTCGTCCATCACGCTTCGCCTCTAGTCTTGGACTCTTGGGCTTCGATTCGCGCCGAGAGCTCAGAAGTTGTTGCCTTGTGGCATTCAGCCTACTTTCGAGGTCCCACTTCCTTAGGTCTTGGGCTTGGTTTCGTTGTCTGAAAAGATGGCTGGTAACTTAATTGTGTACCTATTACTCCGTAGGTGCCTGCTGGGTGGCTCCGTGGCGAGTGTAGAGAATCTGAACCACCTGACCGTGTCGCTGGCCAATCATCTTCGAGACGAAGTTTTGACCAGTCCGGTACGTAGACCATTACCATTAATAACGTACGGAGTATTTCAAACCCATCTTCAAAACGGTAACTCGGTTCAGTGGCGCGAAACGCACGCGAAAATTTTGCAACGTCGCCTGTTCTTCCTCTTCTCTCTCTTCTTCACCTCTTTCTTCTTCTTCTACACATAGTTCTCAAAATTCACTTGCCAACGATCCTGCCGTCACCCCCCTACACAACTACATATTCCGAACGAATTAGTCCATCCATCCCACTATGTATGTCGGTTTAAGATGACATGCGATCGCACTTTGATGCATTATTTGAGGACGGCACTGAGGCTGTCGAGGAGATTGAATATGTCGACGTAAGTCTTTAAATGGGAGAATTGAGCTGGTAGTTTATTAACGAGTTATAGGACTAGGAGTTCAGCCACGAGACTTTGAATCTTCACCTCCTCTCCGCCCGCGTTGAGCGTTGTAAGACCGGCATGCATCCAGAAGCCATTTGTGCTGGAACGGTGCACTATGCATCTGCCATTCCGCCTTCTCCAATCTTCTCTGGCAAAGGATTTGCGTATGCCATTGACACTACGCGAATAGACGAGGTAGATGTGAAAGAGCCTTGGAACGCTGAGATACAGTACCGTCCTCAAATACTGCATCAAATGGCGATCGCATGTCATCTAAAACTGACATAGTGGGATGGATGGGCTAATTCGTTCGGAATATGTAGTTGTGTAGGGGAGTGACGGCAGGATCGTTGGCAAGTGAATCTTGAGAACAATGTGTACATAGAAGAAGAAGAAAGAGGAGAAGAAGGAACAGGCGACGTTGGGGTGGCAGATGGCCATCGTTCGTTGTCATGTCTGCCCCACCTGTTCTGCAGGGACTGTTGCAACTTGCAACTCGCCAGAGATCCTTCAACGTTACGTTGTTAGCTTCTCGGGAAGGGACAGGCACAGCCTTACGGGTGCTTTGTCCTTGTTGAGCATCAGGCCTTAGAAGTTAGTTTCATTGTAAGTCGCAGCCCAATGTGATAGAGTAGATACACATATCATGCATAATGCATAGAGGCATTTGAGCTTGGTGGGGTTGAATGGGACGGCACAGACGAGTTTCGTCATAAGAAACAATGCTTTGCTCTACGCACTCCGTATGCTTGAAGCAGATGCGGAACTGGGCCAGGCAAGCTTGGTATTTTAGAACTCCATTTGCGGTACGTTGCAGCAACTCTCATGATTGCCTCCATCATTTCAGAAATAGAGGACTGTCTGTATCCTAGTGGCCAGCGAGTCATCACTCAAGTCTCATATTTTACAATCCACGTGCGGTGCGTGACAGCAACTCTCATGGCTGCCTCCATATTTTCACAAAGAAAGGACCATCTTGGTATCTTGGCGACCATCTTTCCACCCAATCTCTTCACTACTACTTTATCAGGAATTTACGCCTTTACTTCTTGGCAAATCCGACATCCACCTTGCCTACTGCCCAGGCCGCAGCATACACTGCCATCATACTACCAAATACAATAAATGGCTTTCGCAACGTGTCGAACGACGAAGTCTCGTATGAGATGATGATGTCTCGGTCCCTGAACTCATCCACCAAGTTGCGGGCCTTGATGGTGACAGATGTGCGGCCAATAGTGTCGAGATATGTCTTGTGCACACCGATCGAGGTCTCGGTGATGGCAGACTCTGGAACTCCGGTATAGAACTTGACGTTACTACTCAATGTTAGGAAAAAGCTCTCAAGAAATGGAAAGGGGCACTGCTATGGCGGGCAGATCACGTACCGAGCGCCTTCGGGGAGGAGAACCCGAATGTTGATTTGTTCGTACTCAATTCCCTCAGCCTGTTTGGGCCCTTCCATAAATGGCATCTTGAGAACATAGCCCCCAGTTGACGTTTTGCGCACCAAGTTGGCGGCGTCCGAGTTCCATCCAATGGTGAAGGGGTAGTTCCAGCCGCCATAGATAGGATAACGGGGCTTAAGCTCAAGCAAGGCATCCCGCCTGCTGCGTCTGAACCTGGACGTGGACACATTTCCAATAACATCCGTGAAGTAGGGGTCAACACTGCCCGCGTGGAGGGGCACGCGAATGTCCTTCAAAGCCGTGGTGGCCGGTTTCATGTAGGCTGATTGAGCGAATTTGGCGCGGTTAAAAGGGGCTGATAGGTTCGCACCGTGGTTATGTAGGGCGTATCGCTCCTCAAAAGCCACGTTGCCGCCCCAGTGGCTGACCTCGATGTCGCGCTCCAGCGTGGAAACATGGATGACGGGCTTGGTGAACTCGAATCGGACCTGGGCAGGTGATGTAGCACCGGCAGGTTTCTCGTCAAATGGCCCGTAGATCAACTTGGCCCCCTGTTTCTGGGGCATCTCCTTCTTGCCCTCTGTGATCTTGGTATAGTCGGGAATCGAAGCGGATGCGGCCTTGACCTCGGTCTTTTGCTTCAAAGTAATGTACGCTGACGGTGCGTAGATGGAGAAATCATGAACCAAAAATTGTTTGTCGTCCTGTGCAATGGTGGCGGGCAAAGGACGATAGGCCTTCAAGAAGTAGAAAGAAATGCCGAGTGTTTGTTGGTGGCCAGCCTGGAGAGGAGTTGGCAGGGTAATTCGAAAGTATTGGGTGGCACTGGCAAGGTCAGCTAGCTTCCTCAACTGTCATCTCTTCAGGTCAGAGGGGGGGGAAAGACTGGAGGGCAATATCTGGACGTACCTGTCTGGGTCGTACTCTGCGGGCTCGGAGATGAAGTTGTCAATGCTACCATCTTTGCGATCCTTGACCTCGAATCCACCGACGCGCGCTATTTGGTCTGAAGTGAAGGGCAAATAATATTCGCTTTGGGGCTCTTTGGAGATATTCTCCACAACAATGTTCAGTTGCTCCTTGACATAGTTCTTTTCCAAGGAAATGACATGGACTAGATTGGCATTCTTAAACACCTGCGGCGGCTTGAACTGCCCCGACAGCGTATCTTTCGAGGTAGCGGCGGCGATGGCACTGGCAACAAGAGTCAAAACAACGGAAGCAAGTGATACGGGCTTCATAATGACCAAGGGATTCGACTGGCGCTCATAGATTGCGCGCGCCTGTGAGGATCAGAAGTCCAGGAGGCAGAAAGACGATATCACGATTAGCTTAAACAGCTTGAATGCACCGAGTCGTCAGGCTACGTAGCCCACAAGTTACAACAAGCTACAGCTCGGCGCGGAGAAGTGACCATTTGGCATTGCGCCGTTCGGGGATTTGTTATTCCGGGAACGGGTACGTGGCACGTGGCATGACAAGCATCGCGAGCCTCGGGTTTTGCATCTTACTCCGTGGGCTGACAATTTGCCAAGCGACGGGAAGCGCGGAAGCCATTGACACCGAGTACCTGTGAATCGAATGTGTCTTATCCCCTTAACGAGAAGGATCCCGGTGAATGCGAGATGCTCATTGCGCTCTGCCTCGCTGGACTTGTGTAACTTGTTTGCAGCGACTTGGACGAAGCCGGTGAACCAGGCGTTTCTGAGTTGGCAACTGAGGATCAAAAAATGTTGGCTTGTTCCACAAAATACATCAGGGTCCCAGGGGCCAGACTCCAGTGCTGTACCTTACTGGACTCATCTGGGCCCAGGCGGCGCCCCGCGTAATTACTGGGAACTGCCACTGAGAGATGGTGGGGATCCCTGTGTCTCAGCGGGTCGCCCAGCGGCTGCTCAACCAAAAATCAGTCTCCCTCAGCTCCCTCAGCTCCCTCGCGGTGAGCGGTCTCCGGCCGTTGGAATTCGCATCCACCACCGGATCGGCTCTTTTCCTCTCGTTCTTCACCCTCAACACCATCATACGTAGCCGCAATATCTGTGTCTCGCACTCTTACATTGGCTTCGCTCGTCCTCTTTGATCTCTCTTTTCCACCACCTGTCGGCTTCTCCCCGCTTCAAGGCAGCTCTGTGCATTCGAATTGAGCTCGTGCTCCAGCTACCCCTCCACCCCGCCGTTGTCACACCTCCAAGATGGTTGGTCTTGGGCCACGTCCGCCTCCCTCTAGGAAGGGTACGTATGGATGGCCTTGAGTTGTCCTTGATTTTCAGTCACTTTCTTGCGCGGAAGCCACCTATTTATTGCCCGAGCTTGTTCGCCGACCTGTCTTTATTGCTCTGTACGACCACTTGCGACGCGACATCATACATACGTAGTCAGCCCTCGGTGGCTCGACATTGTGACGCAATTTCCAACCATGAATTGTGGTTCCGGATGATGGCCATCATAGCTCATATCCAAGCGTTCTGTTGCTCTGAATCACAGTCATGACCGTGTACGAGGGGATGTGATTTGTTTTGGTGCCACCACATCCAAGATGATTTTCCCATAACTTCTTCTCCTTGTCCACTTCGATGCTAGAGAGCCAAGCCGTTCATTATTTTCTCTACCACTTCTCAAGAAGCACTTAGGGTTCTATTTGATCAGCGCATTTACAGTCAACATGGCTGACCATGCTACACTGGCAGGTTCGAAGACGGACTTCCCTCAGGACTTGCTTAACCAGGTCAAGAAGCTCGAGGATCTCTTCACTGTTGATACACAGACCCTGAAGAAGATAACGGACCACTTCGTATCTGAACTGGCCAAAGGTATGGTTTCCGAACCATGTCACGTCAATGTGTATTCATGTCTAATCGAAAATCTGTAGGCTTGAGCGTCGAAGGCGGAAGCATTGTGAGTTCACACGAGCCCGGCAAGTTTGATTCGAAGCCCGATTAACACAATCTGCAGCCCATGAACCCGACTTGGGTCATGTCCTTTCCCGATGGCCACGAGACTGGCACATTCCTCGCTCTTGACATGGGCGGAACCAACCTACGTGTTTGCCAGATTACCTTGACCGAACAAAAATCCGAGTTCGACATTTTGCAGTCAAAGTATCGCATGCCGGAGGAACTCAAGACGGGCAACTCAGACGAGCTTTGGGAATACATTGCCGACTGTCTGCAGCAGTTTGTTGAGACGCACCATGGCGATGGCGGAAAACTCAACACCCTTCCCCTCGGGTTCACCTTTTCATACCCGGCCACCCAGAACTACATAGACGAAGGTATTCTTCAGCGATGGACCAAGGGTTTCGATATTGCTGGCGTGGAGGGCGAGAACGTTGTCCCCATGCTGAATTCGGCTCTCAAGAAGAAGGTATGCGCTTCACGCGAGGTTGATGTCTAGGCCAAAAGATGGCAGCTAAACTAATCATTCTGCGCCGCTAGGGTGTGCCCATCACATTGACGGCCTTGATCAACGACACGACGGGAACCATGATTGCTTCGGCCTATACCGACCCCAAGATGAAGATAGGATGCATTTTCGGCACAGGATGTAACGCCGCTTACATGGAGGATGTCGGCTCCATCCCCAAATTGGCCCACATGAAGCTGGCGCCCGAGACACCCATGGCGATCAACTGTGAATGGGGAGCTTTTGATAACGAGCACAAAGTTCTTCCCCGAACAGAGTTCGACAAGGTTATTGACCGGGACTCTCCTCGACCTGGCCAGCAGGCCTTTGAGAAGATGATTGCGGGCCTGTACCTGGGAGAGATCTTCCGTCTTGTTCTCGTAGACCTCCACGAAAACGGCAACCACATATTTGCCAACCAGGACATTTCCCTCATGCGGAAAGCTTACTCACTGGACTCCTCTTTTCTCTCTGCCATCGAAGAGTATGTTTTTTTCTTCTCTCGCCATCCCAATCTCCGCATTGACCGGTCTAACTAACATGGTTTTGTGTGTAGGGACCCTTACGAGAACTTGCAAGAAACCCATGACTTGTTCGTCTCCAGACTGAATATTGTTACCACTCGCCCTGAGTGTGAACTGATCAGACGGCTTGCTGAGCTCATCGGAACTCGAGCTGCCCGCCTGTCCGCCTGCGGTGTGGCTGCCATCTGCAAGAAGAAGAACTACGAGTCGTGTCACGTTGGCGCAGACGGCTCTGTCTTCAACAAGTACCCTCACTTCAAGGCGCGGGGTGCTCAGGCTCTTAGGGAGATTCTTGACTGGCCGGCCAAGTCGAACCCCAAGGATGAAGACCCCGTCGAGATCCTTGCTGCCGAGGATGGTAGCGGAGTAGGTGCAGCTCTCATCGCCGCACTGACTTTGAAGAGAGTCCAGGCAGGAAATTTTGCTGGTATCCTGCACCCTGAGAATTTCATGTAAGGGCTACATAGGTCTTGTCTGCTACTTGCACCAATGATGATTCGGACGAAGGATTATCCAGGGACAATGCACAAAAGGTACTGTCGCGTATTATAGACTCGTTCACGGTGTAGCGCAGGGGAAATTTAGCCGTGTGCTGCTGCGTGCGCTGCTGATCTCTCCGTAATCGAAGACATACCGGGTTGCATCAGAGATGTCTCCTAAATAATGTTATCTCGTGACAAGCCGCTGGAATTAAGCGCCACCGAGACTCTTGGTGTTCCAACGTCCGCTGCAGTAAATGACTCCCCATCTTTTCCTCTTTCCAAACGCCTTCCAGTCTTGTCCTTATGCGATTCATCTCATGAATCTGCACACTGGTAACTTGTATGCTGTTCAGGTAGGTCAGCCAACGTTCAAACTCGCACCAAGCACATAACAGTCAAAAGAAGAAGACTTACTCTCCAAGGTCCAATACCTCCTCCGCACCCCCTCCCACTCCCCCTTCCCCTCCTCCGCCAATTCCGTCATATCCACCGCAATATCCTCCATGTCAACATCAAAGCCCGCCTCCGCGGCATGCATCTCCACCACTTTCGTATACACATCATAACACACCTGCCGATCCGCACCCAGCCCATTAAAAAAGCTAAACGCGCCCTCATAGTCCAACAAATCCGGTACATACTCCATCAAAAACATCTTTAGTTCCCCATAGTCTTCTCCAAAGGTATCAAAGTAAATCGCATCGTATGTCTCTCCCTGCGCAACCAGCCCCGGCACCACATCTTGCCACTTCCCCGGCAAGATCTTGTAGGCGCCAGGCTGAGGAGCCTTCGCCTCCCATGTAGGTCCGAATGCAGAATCCGGCTTCGAGGCATGCTCCAGAACAGACGGGTGCGCCTCAATAATGTGATGTTTCGAGGGCTTCGTTTCCGCAAAGAGCCCGTCGATGATGCCCATCCCGAAACCTAGGTTGAGGATACGTTTCCCGGGGGTGAGGTTCGGGGCCAGGAGAGCGGAAACGGATCTGCGCATGATGTCTGTTTCCCAGGACATCATTACGCCGTTGAGGTTGGCGTCGAGGAGCTTGGAGGGGGTGTATTGGAGAGAAGATTGGAGGTACGCCGCGGTATTTACGCCATCGTTCTCGGCGAGAGCTTCTTCTGTAGCTGCCTCCCCCTCAGGCTTCCCCTCCTCGGCCTCGGCCTCCTCAACCTCAATATCAACTTCCATGTCCTCTGCGGCGGGCGCAGCGGCCTCATCTTCCTTGTCACCACCTGAATCTAGCGAGAGGGTGGTGCTGCTTTCCATGAGTGCGAAGAGAAGCTCAGCGCGGACGCCGGCGTCGACACACATTTCGTAGAGGCTCTGCCGGCCTAGGCGGAGGGCGACACACCCGGGGGTCTCGTTGTTGAAGTCTGTGTCGTTCCATATCGCGCCGGCGAGGAAGAGTTCCTGCAGAATCTGCTTTGCCTTTTCGACGCAGGGTTCCTCGGGGGTGTGCTTGGCATCTTCTGAGCTAGCTGCGTAAGCAGGATCCGCTGGGCCGCATGCTCGGATCGTGGCGTGGAGGGGGGTTTCGCCGGTTCTTGGGTCCTGGGCGCTTGCGTTGCCTTGGATGTCGAGAAGCTTCTTGAGTTCGGAGAGGTCGTGTTCCCATGCGTGGTAGAGGACGTCGCGGATGTCTTGGGGACAGTCGGGGGAGATTCGTGAGGGCATGGAATCGTCCATGGTGGGGGGGATGATGATCTGCAGGGAAATTTAGAGGGCGAGCGGGTAGTTGATGCCCTTGGGTGAGGATTTGGTGAGATTTTGGTGAGAAAAGCCGGTTCTATCGATTCGACCTTGTCTGTTGGCTTCTTTCAAGAAAAGAAAAAGTTGGAGCTTGACATCACCCCACCTGGTAGGTACGCTCAGTGCTCGTGATGTAGTGGACTCCACTGCGATAGTAACTCTACAAAGTCCGCGACAGCTGGGGCAGTTAGCGCTTGATGATGTTTCGTTCATGTTTCTTCCGTGTTTTCCTGGGGAAGGCTCCGTCGTTGTCGCCACGTGTCGGTACAACCTAGGGGCTTGAGGGCATGAAGGAACGCGTCTAGTCATCCGCATCAAACTACACAATGATCGTTGTTCCGTACTTGCGTAAGTTACACAACAGTTCCCGCGGGAGAACAAGTCGCTGCAAGTTGAGCGACGAGACGGCGAATGTGGGGCCGTGGCGTGCTCAATGAGACCCCATTCGTCTGGTGCATTGTTATCGGCCGGACACATGGCGTTGGCCCGCGGCAATCCGCTGCTTACGGAGTACTTTACGGAGTACTTGCACGTTGCCGCCGCTGAAAGCATGATTCGCCAATGCCTGCATGTCTTAGGTCATGTCAACTTTCAAGGGCTCAAGTCCATTCTTCGAAGCGTCTTTATTGCCGCGACCTCTCGTTCGTTGTCTGCGCTGCAAGTCCGTCGTTTCATTGACCTGCACGACACTGCGGCTCGCTCGCATGAGTTGGTGGAGGTAAGTGAGAGCATTCTACTCATTTCCCTTTCCTCAACTCTCCGACGTCTCCGTGCCGCGGCTCCATCAACTGCTTCACTTTCTTACACCTCATACCCCTCGTGTTCGCCCATGCTGATCGTCAAAGATTTTCAAGAACAGGACAGCTCTTGGGAGTTATCATCAAGCCGACGTAGATTTCGGGCCAAGCCTGGCGTATTCGTCATGAAGTTTGGCGAGCAGCTACGCTCGAGCGTCATCCGCGAATATCAGTGGTACTACATTGATTACAACGGTCTCAAGGACGACCTGAAACGAGTCGGAGGTCCGACCAGTCCCGGCGATGCTGCAGGAAAAGAATGGACCGAGGAGGATGAGATTCGATTCGTCGGCAAGCTCGAAGCTGAGCTCGAGAAGGTGCATACCAAGCAGCAGGTGAAAGCGATGGAAATTTCGAGACGGATTGCTGTCAGCGAGCACGAAGTCAAGGATGTGGTGAAGCGACTGAGCGAGCGTGGCCTCAACGAAGAAGGGCCCAGCGAAGAAGAGTTCATGCTGCTGGAGGAGGATCTGAGTGACATTATCGCCGATGTGCATGACCTTGCCAAGTTCGTGCAGGTGAACTACACGGGCTTCTACAAGATCATCAAGAAGCATGACGTAAGCCACTCCCATGACCTGGGCAACTCAATTGCCCTCCTGGCGATGTCTTTCCTTGTCAACTGCGGTAGGAACTGACCAATGTTAATAGAAAATGACGGGCTGGCATCTTCGCCCTGTTTTCGACACTCGTCTCAAAGCAAAGCCATTTTACAAAGAGAATTACGATGCTTCTGTGATCAAGCTGTCAAAGCTTTACGATCTCGTCCGAACCCGTGGTAACCCCGTCAAAGGCGACAGTGCTGCTGGAGGTGGTCAGGCGAACTTCGTCCGGCAAACGACCAAGTACTGGGTCCATCCCGACAACGTCACCGAGCTCAAGCTCATCATTTTGAAGCATCTTCCAGTCCTCGTCTTCAATGCCAGCAAAGAGTTTGAACAGCAAGACTCGGCCATCACATCCATTTACTACGACAATCCGGATACCTGGGACCTGTACGAGGGTCGCTTGAAAAAGACCGAAGGCGCGGAAGCCATCCGACTTCGATGGTACGGAGGCATGCAAACAGAAACGATTTTCGTAGAACGGAAGACCCACCGAGAAGACTGGACGGGCGAGAAATCCGTCAAGGCGCGCTTTTCCCTCAAGGAGAAGAACGTGAATGCCTACATGAAGGGCGAACTGCTCCCTACCGCTATTTTCGAAAAGGCCCGCAAGGAGGGCAAGAAGTCAGAAAAGGCCATCGCGGAAGACGAGCGACTGGCCTCGGAGATTCAATGGTCCGTTCTCAAAAGGGGCTACAAGCCCGTGTGCCGCTCGTTCTACAACCGAACTGCCTTCCAGCTCCCAGCAGATGCGCGAGTGCGAATCTCCCTGGACACAGAGCTCACCATGGTGCGCGAGGATAACCTCGATGGCCGTTCGCGATCCGGTGCCAACTGGAGGCGCACAGATATCGGTATCGATTGGCCATTCTCACAATTACCTTCCGAGGATGTAGTCCGGTTTCCGTATGCCGTTCTCGAAGTGAAGCTGCAGACACAAATGGGACAAGAACCTCCCGAGTGGGTGCGCCAGCTCATCTCATCCCACCTCGTCGAGTCTGTTCCCAAATTTTCGAAATTCATCCATGGCACAGCATGTCTGTTCCCGGATCGCATCAATCTCCTACCGTTTTGGATGCCACAGATGGACGTCGACATCCGCAAACCCGCCTCCCATGACTTTGGCATCCGCCGCCCCGGTCTCTCCGGCACAACCAACACCTCCGAGGATGACGACGATGATGATGACGACGACGAAGATATGGATTCGGAAGACGAGCGAGACCGTCCCTCTGCTCGTCCATCCACCTCAAACGGCCGACACAGCAGCTCATCCAGAGCTCTTACTGCCCCGCCAGCACCCATAGACACAGAAGGTCAGACGGTCGATCACCCAGCCAGCAACGAAGACTACCCCATCTACGACTCCGACGACGAGTACGATCCCAACTACGAGCTCGAAGAGGCAAGACGCGTCGGCGGCTGGCCGTACTACTCCACGCTGCTTGCTACCAAGGGCCGCGCAGCACTCGACGGCTCAGCCAAGGTGCTAAAGAAGCTGCTTCCCGCGCCGCGCAGCACGGAGTTCCCTCGTAGCGCAAGACTGCAAATGCTGTTTGGGTCGGACCCGATTCAGCAGAAGAAGTTTAGGGCACCACCTGGGAAGAAGATTTATGTTCCTGTGCGAGTGGAACCGAAGGTTTATTTTGCTGCTGAGCGGACATTTCTTGGCTGGGTGAGTTATTCCGTTATTCCTGTTTTCGCTTTATACGCCAACCTGTTGGAGAATTTCATACATAGAGTGTACCCCCCCCCCCCCCCCCCATTGGTTACGTAACCCCTTCTGGTAAGGTAGCTAATTTTGTTGCAATAGCTCGAATACTCCATCTACATTAGCACCATCGCTGTTACTCTCCTCAACTTTGGCGACCACCCTACGCGGACATCCTTCTGGGCATCCGGCTTGTTTACCCTGCTGGCTGTGCTGAGTCTGTGCTACTCGATTGGGACGTATCTGTATCGGAGTAGGGCGATTCGGAGCCGTAAGGCGGCGCGGTTTTATGATAAGTGGGGGCCGAGTGCGCTGTGTGTGTCGTTGTTTGTGGCGGTGGCATTGAATTTTGCGTTTGAGGGGAGGGAGCCATTGTTCTCGGCTGCGGCGGTGACTCGTGCTGCTACCGCTGCTTCCAGTACTTTTCCAACTATACTCAGGAGGGAGATGG